>JAPZDV010000024.1:1856659-1905115 GCA_029814665.1 Acanthurus lineatus
ATAGATAGATAGATAGATAGATAGATAGATAGACAGACAGACAGACAGACAGACAGACAGACAGACAGACAGACAGACACTTAATTAATTAAGTGATCAGTATTTTAAACTCTAGTGGCTGCAGGGATGAAGGATCCCCTGAACAGCTCAGTTCTACAGCACAGTGAGAGGAGCCAGCCATTCTGTGTGCTTCTCTGATCTGCCAGAGTTTCATGGTGGGGGGGGGTGCCCAGAGTGCCTGAGGATGACCCACACCTTTCTCCTCATACAGCTCTCCAGCACAGCCCCCTCACACTGTTTTGTTTCTGTACCAGCAACAGCAGTTTAAAAAGTCTCAGGAAATCAGTAACAGTTATAAAATTCCTTGAATTTTGTAAAATTTGGTCAGCTGCATTCCAAATTGTTGGCATTTTTTAAGCCCCTGACAGAGCAAAAAACAGTAGCAGGGAGCCAAATATAGAGATTATCACTCCTTACCAGAGGGTGAGGACAGGGAGTTGTTGTTGTTGTGAATCAGTAATGATCCAGATTTGTGTCTCAGTCCAATTCAGTACAGATTAGGTCAGGGCCTGTCCCTCCATCACAACACACAGGACACAAATTACACTCAATCACACTTATCCTGTGACAGGCACTTAACATAAGATGGGATAAGAAAAAATGTTAATGAATTTCACCGTGAAATGGATAAATGGTGAGACCAACTAAGATTTAAAAAAAGTAGAGAAATTACTAAAAACGTGTAAATAGTTTGTTCAGACAGAACAACTATCTGTGTGTGCTGTGCAAATAAAGTAATGGAGATAATATGAGGAGAGGCAAGGCAACTTTTTGTGCACAGCACCATTCAGATTCAAGGCAATTAAAAGTGTTTTCAGGGGCACAGAAATACATTAAAATGTGAAATTAAGAAAGCTTTGATTACATTTGAAAGACAATAAAAAAGCAACAAAAAAATTAAAGGTTGAAAGAAGTTAAATGCAAAAGACAGTAAAATCAAAAAGCAAAGTAAAACATTCTTAAAAGCTTGGGGATCAAAAAAACTAATGCATCCAATTTAATATAAAGACACAATTAACGGCATTGTTTTAAGCGATTATTTAAATGAGCTCACAGTTATAGCAGACATCTGGTTTTTAGGAAGCTTTTTCCATAAGTGAGGAGAATTAACAGCTAAAAGCTGCATATAGTAAAAATGAAATTTCAGAATTGGTAGCCAGATATTATTTATCTGGCCTGTTGCTCTTAGTCTCTGTCTGGTAGTATTTTTACAGCCATTTGAAAACATGATCATGATGTCAACTGCTTATGATACCACTTTGTTAATGCTATTAATTTCTATATTGGGAACATTTAATAGTAAAATTGGTTAAATCAAGATTTAATGTAAAATACAGCTGTATCATTACTATATAAGTACAGTTGTTTAAGTTTTAATTTTCCATGGAGAATGCAGACTGTTCCAATTAACCTTAATACACTACACCAATCATAGACTTTAACACCCCTTCTTACTTGGCTGCAAAGCAAATTCAGTTCAATTTGTCTTTCTCTTGAAAGTAAGGACAGTTACTGTTCAAGTAGTTCACATTAACATTAGTATCAGTATTAACTGCAGCTCAGATTTAGAGGTCTTTCTTAGTAAGTTTTTTTGCTAAGGACTGTAGAACCACCATGGACACAAATCTGATTACAGTAAAACAACTAAAGACGAGGTTAAGCTGAGGGAAAAAGTGTGATTGTGGTTAACAGAAGCAGACGTTGAATGTTGGTAGAAGACAGGATGAACACTGAGATCTTTGGTGTCCATAGGCTTTGCAGTGGTACGAAAATGTCATTCTACTTCTGCTTTTGCTATTCTTTTATTAAGAAAGCAATAATTAAATGAATAATTAATGAATGCAAAAGGCACTCTAGTGTGTAAAATTAGTGGCATCAAACATTAAGGTTGCAGACTGCACTTGCCCATTGTGTAATATATGCAACTACCCAAACTCAAAAGTCAAAATTCCTCACCAAGAGGGTCTGATTGATTATGCAGTGAAAAATAAAACTCATGTGAGTGTCTTTACGCCAACATTCAGGGACATTTTGGATTCCCAGTGGCGCCAGGGGAGGTTAGGCGGGTTAAGAATCTTAGCGGGCCAGCTAAAGCCTTTTGGAGCAGGTCCTTATTAATCTCTCCCACACCCCCACCAAGACATTAGCACCAGGTTTAGGCCGATTTACCTCGCCTGATAACGCCCCCGCCAGATCTGTCAAATCACACACATAAACGCATACACAAAACACACACACACACACACACACACGCACACACGCACACACACACACACACCCACACACACACACACACAGAAATCCCGTTTTTCATCTACAGAGGCAGGAGCAGATATTCAGATAGGGGTTTCCATCCATCTTTTTGCTTTCCTCCTGTTTTTTCCTTTATTCTTCCTTTTGAGAAAAAAATGTGATCTATGACAGGCAGCTGTTTTTCCTTCCTCCTTCCTTATTTGCTTCTTTATAATCTCTATCTTCAGTTTTCTTCTTTTTATCTTTTTGTCAACCAATCATTTGTCCCTCCTTCTTTCCTTCCCTCTGCAGTTGTATGACTGTACATTCCTTCCAGACCTCCTTTTGTTTTTTCCTTCCTGACTACTACTTTATTCATTCCCTCTTTGGGTCAAACCACCTTTTTCCTCACCCATTTTCAGTCTGCCAAAACATTTTCCTTTTTTTTCTTTCTATCTTTCTGTCATATGCTGAATCCCACTTCCTTTTTTCCTTTTTCACTCACTTCTTAGGTCATTAACTCATTTTCCACTGTCTCCCTTCAGTTTTATTTCTGACTCAGCTACACTTTCTTTTTCTCACCTAACTTTATGTGGTAAACTGATAGAAGTAAGTGTGCTGTTTTATGGCTTCAGGTGGTTAGAACTTTTGTGTAGCTTAATCCATAACCTCTCACACACATACAGCCAACTCAAGTGTATGTAAATACCTCCCCTCATCACATTCATTATACACACTTTTAAACTCGTACATTGAGTACTGCAGCAAACTGGCCTGCCAGCATAGACTGACAGAGATTTTGGACTCCCTTTCACACCTCCGTCTGCCCCCCCCCTCCCATCCAGTGACACCCTGTGTGTTGGAGGGGTGAGTTAAGACCCCCTGGCTATCCTGGATTATCCTCCATATAAGAGCCTTAACCCTGGCCACCACCACAGGACTACTGTCTGCATCCACATCAACACACATACACATACAAAATACAATCATGCACTGACCTCATATGAAGGGGCAGGGCATCAATCAAGCAACTCAGTAATAAGAAATAGAAATTATAGGTGCATGCTTGTGTATCATTCCTGTTAAAACTGTGGTGTAAAACTTTTAAATATATACTGTATATCGTCACTGGGGTGATTTTGTGGATGTCTGTAAATTGGGTTGTAACTGCACAGTTGTGTATATTTGATGACTCGTGAGATACTTAAGAATGTTTCTCCTTATGAATTCAAAGTTTTTCTTTCTAATCATAAATTCGGAGTGAAACTATTGTAACCAATAGAGAGTGGAAGTGAAATCAGATTTTCTGAGTTCTGTTGCAGAGGTAAGGAAACCTCATCTGAATTCTCACCTGACTTTTGTCATTGGGTGACCAGAAATACATCCTTCTTTGGGCAGAGACTTTCTATGTCCTGTGGCTTACTGTAAATGTTAAGATAAATCATTAGTGTCTTAAAAAGAAAACAACAACTACTACTATTGTTGTTTATTTAATATTTGTCTTGAGTGCAGCCATGAAGAAGACAATTTCAGTGTGTCTCCCTTATGTATTATACGAGAGACACACTATTATATATTACATAGTATTATTGATATATTAAAGCTTTTATTTGGCATGAGGATCATTCTTTTTCCAACGGCATTAGCTCAGTGTAAATCCTAGATATATCAGTGCCATCTATTTTTTTCAAGGGTTGTTTTACACTTAGGGTTATGCATATTTTTTGTTTTACAAGATCCCTTTAAGTCTCTCACCACTTTACGACCTTGTACTCTATGTTACAGTTAATGTGACTCAGAATTGTTGTGTGACCCTACAACGTTTATGATTTCCTAAGCACTGAAGTTACAGTAGTGTGTGTTAATGTTTATTTATTCAAACAAAACATAAAAAAATTATTCACAGTCATAAAAGAATATAAAAAGTGTATTTTAGCCGTATTGGCAGCATTTGTAGACATTTACAATTTAACTATGATGATGTTTAACCAAGAATTACCATTAAAGTGTAACTTTGTTCTTTGGGGTTTGGTCGTAATAGTAAAAACAGATTCATGGTTGCCCATGCCATGGCTGCAGTATAAAACAGGCTTATACACCCTGTTCTGATCCCCTTTTACTGTTTCCAGTTTTGAAAAGTCAGTCTCTGGTGGTCTATCGCTGTCCACTCATTAGTAGAAGACTTGCTCGAGTTTGAAAACAGCTAAAACAGACACTTTGCTATGAGCAGCAAGGCAAGCATCAGAACTTTAAAAGTAAAATTTATAAGCTAGTGATTTTTTAACTGAAAAAAATGTTTAAAAAAATTATCTGTTCAGTAATTACTGCAAGAAAATTGTTCAAAATTACTAGAGAAAGCAAAGGAATCTGCTCATTTAAGGTTTTTAGGTGACCTTATGACCCCTCTTATTCTAACTTTGTTTTTACTTACTATCATGAGAACAACCTCTATAATTTGGTTCTACTAAACGGTGTTGCATCCAGCAATCATCCTGCCTTGGGATTTAGTTCTAGTTGTCCTTTTTTTGGTGCAGTCAGCAGGTCTTTCCATATGAAACTGTATTTACTGCAGCTTTACTTTACGCTTACAATTTGTTTTCTTCATTGTAAAATTCTGTCAAAGTATAGTACTTTTTTTTTTTTTACAAAATACTTGATGTAGCAGTTTTATATGGTGTCATAAATGCAAATTACACTTAACAATCATTCCTTACTATCATATTTTTTTGTTTTTGGCGTGGGTGACATCTACTAAAGTTAAAACTTATTTAAATTTAATTTAATTTGTTACCCTCTGAAGGTTGTTTTGTGCTATTTTACTTTAAAGAAAGCAATAAATTGTTGTTTCTAGATATAGGGCTGTGGTTGTAAGTCATAGTGCTGTGATAGAGACATAGATTTGAAAATATGGAGTTTGTCATCAGCTTTTGGTGTGTTCACGACAGCTGAGGGATAATCTGCTGCCAAAAGAGGAAAGTGTACAACTTCATTTAGGAAAACATCTCGGTCAGTCAGGAGTGTCGCTGAGGACGGAGTTGATTGATTTATACTCCCTCTCTCCCAGGGTGTGGATTTATTGTGTGCGTGTGTGTGTGTGTGTGTGTGTGTGTGTGCGTGTGTGTGTGTGTGTGTGTGTGTGCGCGCTTGGTTGGAGAAGGCAGAGATTAAAGGGGCAGGGTAGCTGCAGTGTTTTGGCTAGAGCTCAATGGATGCCGGACCTTTAAAGCACTGTGGCCGTGAAATGCATTTTATTGTCGCTTAATCCTCACACTGTGGCAGAGCCCCTTTTCACACTAGATTGTGGGGGTCCATGTGTCTGTGTGTGTGTACGTGTGTGCATGTGTGTCTGTGTGTGTGCATGAGTTTGTAGCTCCCACTCCCTGGGGGCCGTGGCTAATTGGACAAATTTGCACAGCAGGGGTGGAGGCACATGCACGGCAGGAGATTTGATTTATTGGTACTGGGGCTGGAGACACACACATACATACACAAAGATGGCACATGTGTATTGAAGTAAACTGTACAATCTGTAAATTTTATCTTCATTTAAAAAAATATTTTTTGATATGATTTAATTTTACTTGAATGATTTTCTTTACAGCATTTTTGTATGAAAATTTAAAATGTATTCTAAACACTGTTGAGAGTCCATTTTTCTATCTAAAACTGCCACAGTTGGTTTCAAGCATGTTTACCTACTGCGAACATATGGCTACCCCCCTCACATATCTACATGACAGTCATCCACTTCACTGAAATAAATACTAAAAGATTTACTGCCTACTTAAATGTTTTTTGAGCTGTTGACTAAACTGTATGACTACATTGTGATAAATACACATCATTGCAGGTGTTAGGATTGATGTTGCATTTAATAGGATGAAAAAGACTCAACAAGCCAACACTGTTTTAAATTCTAGTAAACCTTGAAAGGTCAGTTCTGACACAGAGTGAACTGTTTGGAAGTTATTTTCATCTTGATATAAAATAGAAAAATTTAACTTTACAAATTCATATAAAATTAAATTTAAAAATTATATATGCTAAGTCCTTGTGCCTACAATGGTATCATAGCCGTGCTGATATTTAGTACAACATCACTCCCTCCTCTGTGATTACTGCCTTCTCATATTACATGAAAGGTTTCAAACTTGTGCTTTTGACTGCTGTAGAAGTGCCTGGACTGCCTACTCTCTCATAATAATTATATGATAAACAGAGGGGCTTCAACTGTGTATTGACACCCACAGACACACACACTTACACACTTACACACACACACACCAGAGAGCATCTCAGCCACTAACTTAGGTTCAAAACAGGTATCACGATAAAAAATTTGTTTTGTGAAGTCTTCTCCAGCATTTTTGAAATAAGCTTGGCACTTTTGTGTTGCCCAACCATTTGGAGACAATTATTTTTGTAATAAAGTAGTATCAAATATAAATTTGAGTAGGCAACTCATGCTTTAGAAAGTGATCCTGTGTCATTCCTACGTAAGATAGTTCTTGGTTTTTAGATATATTTCATGAAGAAATGAGTTTCAAATGGTTATTTATATGTTAGCACTGGCCTTGCAAAGTTCAGCATGATTTAAAACAGTAAGATGGTATGTTGAGTCACTTTCAACCCTTGTTTTTTCCAGTTTAATAAATATACATTCAGTACCTCTTATAAATAGAAGCAACTTAGAAGAACCATTTCACTCCCGCTGCTGGACCACAAGCAAAGACACACAAGACAAATTGCCTAACATCCTCACCCCATCATTGCCTCCTAAACACACACATATCATGCCACACACTTGGCCCAGTGACCCCCCAGGACAGCGAACTGGTTGGCAATGTGTATTCCTGTGTTTTGGACTGGTGTGAGCTGCCTTGTTGACTGGTTTTTCTCTGCTCTCTCATTAAGCTGCTTTGATGCTTCCACTGACACTTTGGTCAGAGTTTCCAACACCACAGCCTTGTTGTTTAGGGACAAGGCTGCGTGCATATATCTGTGTGTGTTACACTGAATGCGTGTGGGTGCCATAGTAGGCTGGGACATTGAACCAAACAACGTAGTGGCCACACCAGCATCTGGGCCCCAGCCTGTAGAGTGATGGTGTCAGGCCAGTAAACACACACATACACACACTCACAGACACACACACTACAGAAAATCAGTGTCACATTTAGCTTGGCTCTCTCCCAGTCCTTCCCTGTCATTTACTGTATTAGCTGTGGTCTTGGTGCTGAAATGGCCCATTATGTGGGCTGTGTGAGTGTGTATGTATATGTGTGTGAGAATGTGTATGCGTGTCTGTTTGTAAGAATGAATGTGACTGATTATACTGTATATGTGTGTTAGCGTGTGTGTCTGCGAGAGTGAGTCAGAGAATCGTGTGCGAGTGTATATGTAAGTCTAAGTGTGCGTGCGTGTGTGTGTGTGTGTGTGTGTGTGTGTGTGTGTGTGCGTGTGCGTGCGTGTGTGTGTGTGTCTCTTTGTATGTGTGTGTGACGTTGTTGTTGTTTGCCTCCCCACACCACCGCAGTGCTGGAACGGCCACACACCCTTTGATGTGTGTGTATGTGTGTATTCATGTATGTGTGTGTGTGTCTGTGTGTGTGCGTGTCTTGATGTTGGCCACAGTGGATGACAAGACGTCCTGCTCTTTCTCAGCAGGATCCTTCCTGCAGCTGCCTGCACACATACAGACACATGCACACATGCGCACACACACACACACTCATAGGGTCCATCTGCACATGGTTACCTCACCCTGCTGGCCTTTTTCATCTTCTTTTGTCTCTCCATTCTCTCTTTATGTCCAGCGCTTTCTGTCAGGAAGTGACATCACTCCTTGTGATTCCTTTGTCTTAACCTTTCACTACAAGTGTCACTGAAGTGGTTCTACATGCGTCCTAAAATTAGACATGTGCTGTAAACCAGAAATCCTTCCCTGGGGAACATTTTGTACTAATTTTCAGTATATTAAATATGATTCCTTCATACTGAACCATTACAGTACCATAAAAAATTCAGAGTATCCACTGTTCTCCACATAAATTGTTTTCTCGTCAGAGTAGAAAAGTCTTCTGAACACATTTAGACCACCATGGGACACAAAAACCATGAAACCAAGACTTGTGACTAATGAGTGCGTTGAGACCCAGACTAAATGAAATCGGTCTGCGTACAGAGTCTTTTGAGGCAAGGTGACGCCGCAGCACCTACAGTGTTCAGTAGGAGAGAGGAAAATGGAAGCACATGTGCATTTCTTTATTCATATTTCTATACAAAAACATTTTACATGTGTTTTCCAGACAAGTTCAAAACAAGCACGCTTTTAAAACTACACTATGCAAGTTTAGTCAATTTTGGTGTCTCTGGCCCTAAACTCTTAATTTTTTCTGTCCGATGAGTGTTGTCAGTAGTGAGCTCATTGTAGCCAGAAAGGTGAGCATGGTTGCCCGACAGCAGACAGTACAGGCCCTGAGACTTTGATGTGATTTATTCCTGTCTTGGCTGATCCTGATTTATTTCCTTATGTCTTATTCTTTTTGTTTTTGTTGTTAATCTGGCCTTGTCCTGATCCTAATTACTTTTACTTCCTATTAAATTCCAGTCTGGAGTAACAGTTTCCAATGTTGACAATTACTGAGCTTACTCAAATTCTGGGAGGGCTTAAACAGTACATGTAATGCTTTTGATGATATGTGGCTATGTAGGTTTTTGTATTCTAAACAAATAATTAAACCTCATCATACTGTAACCTAAATGCAAACCTAAATGCAAAAGCTTCAGATAATTGTGTTGAGGGTTTGGGCTGTACATTATTTTTTATTGTGGGTATGTCTGAGGGGTTCGGTCTGTGGTTAGGTATTTGAAGGCATAAGGTAAGGCTGGTTGCCGCACAGCAGGAAGTAGAGGCCTGAAGAATTAAATGTCCTTCCTGGCCTGATCCTGGTTTATGTTAATATGCCCTATTCCAGTTTTGTGTTTTGTTGTTCCAATCCTGTTTACTTCATCCATGCTGTATTACAGAGCATGCCCAAATAACCTGGGCTGGTCTAAATAGGATAAGTAATGCTTCTGATTCCTCTCTGGTCCTCGGTGCTATGTAAAGCTGAGTTTGTTATGTATTTAATCATCATATATGGATTTTTATTTTAGAATTATAAAAATCAGACATCATAAATTAAAGCTCAGATTACTAGGTTAAAATTTTGATGTGAACAATATCTATTATGTGCAATTATGGCTAATGACTGTTGGTAGCTGTCAAAGTAAGACTGGTTCTCACAGAGCAGAAACTTGATCTATTGCTTTATTTAATGAAATTATTTCTTGTCAACAGCTTCTGACCTCAGTCTGGTTCCCTTTTCTCCTGATCTCATATCACTCATGAATTACCATATGTGGGTTTACAATCATATAAGAATGGGTGTTCTTATGGTAGAATATCTAACATTAATAACGTTAGATTTGTTAGTTATAATTTAATAATAATAATCTACATCAGTTGTCTAAATGGATATAATTTTGTTTTTCAACCAAGTGAAATATTTCAGTTTTAAATACCCTAAATATAAAAAATTACTTTGCTCTCATATGCAGTCTAAATATCTCAAAAGACCCATAAAATCAAACATTTTCTATAGGTAAATAGTACATTGTAGCATGATTAGTCGTACCTTTATTTTTAATTAAAATGTCTATCATGTAACAAGTGGGCAAGTCTAACTACACAAGGTCTGATTTCTGGAAAAAAAAAATCAGCCTAGACTTGGTATAAATTGAGCCTGAGATTATAAACAACACACACAGAATTTTCACTCTATTTAGTGTCTATGAAGGAAAGTAAATATCATGAATCTATTGCAAATTGCTGGTGTTTGCCAGCACAGCTTCACAACTCTGTCACAGCCACTGACTCTCACTCTGATGCTGCCAGTGATAGCATGGGTGTGTGTCTACTTTTGTATGTGTGTGCACTTCAGTCTCAGGAGAGGCACAGCTCGTTGGTTTTCTCAATGGAGGCTGTCTCCTGCACTTGGCAGCCGTGTGTGTGTGTAAGTGTGTGTATGTGTGCATGCTTGCATGTGTGTGTAAACACACTGTGAAAACAACCTGTTGGTGGGTTGCATTATATCTTGGCTTTCAAGTATATGCAGTTTCCTATCAGCTCAATCTATCTAGTTTCCTTTTCCAGATCGCTACACATGCACATGAATAAACATACTTACTTGTGTGTGAGTATGTGTGCGTGTGTATGAGTATTTGCATGTGTGTGTGTGGGTGTGCGTGTGTGTGTGTGTGTGCGTACACGTCTACTGCCCCTCCAGGATTTATTGTTGTTCACCACTGTGGCCCAAAGTAAATGGATGACGTATCAGTCTTGTTTTCTCTCCCTCTATTGTCTGAGCATCATCTGGAAATGTTTTAGACACTGATGGCTCCTCAGTGCGGGACACTCTGAATCATTCAGAAACTCCCCATAACAAAATTTCCATTGTTTATTTGTTTTCTCTGTTTTCTCCCTGTCTAGTTGGAGGAAAAAAAAGAAACTAGAGATGCGGGGCATTACTTTGCACAAATATTAAATACTAGACAACTGTCCTGGTCTCTACTGCTCAGTTCAATATCATGGATTGACATCTTTTTTTTCCATATTTTTTATCACTTTATCAGCTCTAAACCATAAATTTCTTGTTTATGTGCATTATCAATAGTTTCATTGGTTTTCCCTTACATTCCTCTTCACTTAGTTGTACTGACAAGTTTTCTAAGCTGAAAACACTGCCAGAGGACCTTAGTTTTTAGAAATGGTGGAGGTTGGAAACAGCAACTTTTGGGTGTGTGGATAAGATGCAAATAAAAATCTGTTAAAAGTTTTATTTTTTTTGCATTTGCTATGTTTTTCAGGAAAAAATATGCAACAATGGTAATGGAAAATGCAGTGCTATAACCAATTCTCAAGAGAGCTAAAAGTTTTGTAGTTTTAACTCCTAGGAAATTTTAAAAAATTTACAGAAATTTATTAGAATATGCTGTATTATTTAACTTGATGTATGTGTGTATGATGTATGTTGACAGGAGAGGTAAACTAGTAGAGGCCCTCCACACACTGCCAATCTATTTTGTAGATTTATTCTGTCTATTTTAGCTCCAGATAATGCATTGTCTTGCTGTGTGCGTGTGTGTCAGCACCAGGTTGTAGGACATCCTGCAAGTGTGTCTGTTCTTGAGTTTGTCTGCCTTCCTGCTGTGTGTGCACATTTGTATTAGTTTAAGTGTAGGTGGATATTGTACATGTATGAATCTAGCCATTCTTCTTTGTGTGTGTTGCAGTGTGTACTTGTGCCTGCTCATCCCACCCTGTGAATGAATGTGTGTGTTGCTGTGTGTGTGTATATGTGTATGTGTGTGTATGTGTTTGCGTGTGCATGTGCATGTGCATGTGTGTGTACGTGTGTTTGTGTTGGCTGTGGCCAGCGGAGATCGATGGTCTGTAAAGTGGATTCCTTATTGGCCCGTTTGCTTTGGCAGCTCTTGAAAGAAGCCCACTGATTACACTCCCAGATGTGTCATACACACACACACACACACACATGCACATATGTACACTCACCACTGTTCACTGCTGCTTGCTTTCATGTCTGTGTATATGTATGTTGAGGAGGAGTAGGGGGAACATACATACTTACCATCCTTTAACCTTTTGTGCTTTGGCAGGTTATGTCTTCACAAGGACAAGGACACACTCTCTGCATGTCTGTCTTTAGGTCTATCTCTCTCTCTCTCTCTCTCTCTCCCTCTCTCTCTCTCTCTCTCTCACACACATACACACAAACAGTAAAACACATAAATGGTTTGATATATCTTACTAGTAAATATTGTGACACTGTTTGGTTCATCTCAGGTTTTTGGTGTTTTCGTGTGGGTGACAATCTGAAACTCAAAGACTGTCTCTCTCTTTCTTTCTCTCTGTCTTACCCTCTCTCTTTCTCTCTCAAGTCAGTTTGATTGAAGAGTGCATCATTGGCAGGATAAATGGTTACTACAGAGGTTTAAAGAGTCTGGAGATGGAAACTGAGATGAAAACAAACTGTTTCTGGATCTTAATGAATTGCACAAACTGTTTGCAAAAGCCTGGGAAATCGGGTAGCTTTAGGTGTTAACGTGATATTTAAACTGATATAACAAAAACTGGTCTCTCACAAACTCGGTATTACTTTAAAAAAGTAGTGTTTTTAGCCTCTGTCATTGTTTTAGCAACCAAGTATATTGAGCAAAACTATCACCATCCAATACAAGATCCCAAATCTAATTCTTAATCCTGAGCCAAACCAAAAAAAGCTTAATAATTTAATTTCAACTCTCAACTAAGTAACTTAACTTGAAATAATGGACCATATACTTAGTCCCAAAAACTAACCTGAAACTAAAATAATTGCTTTGATTGCATATGTGTAACCAAAGTTACTTATAACTGATACTATAACCGACTAATATTACCAATATAAAATGTGAAGTGTATGTGCTGAAATTTATTATAGAGTATGTCAGACTTTATTTCAAAGTGGAGTTAGGAATGAAAAGATACCGAACCAAACAATAATATTTGGGATTTTAGATAATTCCTTTGAATTCTTGCTCTTTTGAAGAAAGAATGCATTCAGAAATTAAAGTTGTAATTTTTTTCCGCCTTACATTATGCTTCTCATTTCATTTTTATCTAATTTTAGCTTTCAATTTGTTGAAGGATGGGGGCTGCATGGAGGTGACAGAGTGGCTGTGACAGGATCTATGTGGCTAATGTTGTTAGCGTGGGGTCACTACGTCCCACCGGCGTGCTGTGTCAATATCAATGCACTGCTGCTCGACTACTATGCAAGATGGCAAGACAGACAGGGAGTAAAAGGCTGTGGTGTGTGTGTGTGTGTTTTGGAGAGAGAGGGTGTATGTATTTAGTGACTTTTAAGTGAGTCCAGTGTGTATGCAGTGTTATGTGCAGTGCGTGTGTGTGTGTGTGTGTGTGGCCCAATAAAAGCCTCGCTCCTGACATTTTTACTGCAGGTAAGTGGAGGCTGAATTTATGGTGCTTGTTTAGAGGCCTGAGGAGGCTTGGCCGGCCACGAGCTGGTCACACAGACATGCACACTTATTCACACACGCTTTTTTTTTTTTTTTTGTTGACTTTTCCAACTCTAGTCGGATTCATATTCATGCAGTCTGACAAGTTCTTACACAGAGCTAAAACCACAGCAGACTCCCTCCCTTTCTGCTCCTCGGTTTCCAAACTGGTCAAAGAATTAATACTAATGGTCCAAAAGCAAATCAACAGACTTTTGTAGTAGAGCCAAGCAACATGAAAACCATACAGTGAAGACAAAAAAAAAAACTACAAACACCGGAACAAGGATGTAGAAATCTAAACAGAAAAAACAAAAAGAAGACCCCGGCCTGGGATGGACCGAGCAGACAAATGGCCTCTGAGATGTAAAAACAAGGAGATGAGAGAAAAGAGGACCGGAAGCCATTCCCAGGTGGCTGCTTGGCTTCCAATACAATTCTCCCTAAACTTGACAAGGAAATGAAATGGGCTCCCCCCTCCCTTCCATCCAATACGATTAATTCTCTGTAAGATGCTTGCATTTAGCCCCTAGAGAGAGACACGATAATGGAGGATTTATTCGCTTAGAATGAAGAGGCTAGTGGAGTAGGGTTGACTGTTGTATAATGCTTTTCTCTCCACCTCAGCTGACTGTTTGTCTCTCCCCTCCATCTCTGTGTCCACCCCTACTCTCCTGCTACTCAGTCATTCTCATTTTGTCTTGCTGTCTGTGGCTACCATGCAGGATCATGCATTTGAAACATCTGATCTTGTGTAACTTGGGCACAAGTTGTCTGAGTTGCTATAGAAGTGGATCTATACCCTAACCTGTTAGCAACGCAACCGTGTGTCTCTCAGTCTATCCCCTTTGGCTCCCTCCATGGTGTGATAAGGCCAGCTTAGGGACACATTAGGCGAGGCAGGGCGTTAAGATCAAATGGGATTGTGAAGGATTTCCAGGAACACAAGGCTGTGGCTTTGGGAATCCTCTTCATTTGCCCCACTCCCCCACCACCCCCACCCCCATCCCTACTCCACCCCACCAATATTCGCGAGCACTGTTCACACTGCACGCCACAGCATGTAGCACTGCGCCCCTGTCCAGCCTGGCAGCCACGGCAAAAGAAAAGAAAAAAAAATTAAAATAAACAGCAGTGTCTTCTATCAGAGTTTGGTTTAGGTATGAAAATGGCCTAGTTGATGTTGGGGAACCTTAACAGTCAGGATTATAGCACCAATGTTATCATCATTCCTTGTCAAAAAATTCACTGAGCACCAACCCCTACCACACATTAGAAATGTGGTGAGCTGTCTTGCAATTTTTGTTGAAGTGAAAAAGGAGCCAAAGTTTTAACTTTTCTCTGTAGTCTTTACATAACTCCTCTGTCACTTTTCATGTGCACAGCTGAGTGTAACACTATAAATGCCTTTGACTTTGAGTGTGGCCATTTGAAACACCTAAAAACACATTTGAGGTGATCAGACAATATTTTGTACAAACTGGTTCTTTTCAAGTATAACCTAGCCCCAAGGAGTTAGGGGTAGAGGTAGTGTGTTGACTTATGGCAGGAAATAGAATCTGAACAGCGGCCTCCTGTGTGTAAGGTATGTGCTTTGTTGAACCAACCATCAACACTGACCCTGTCTGAGAGGTTTTTCAGCATTGAACAGTCACACCATTTCCACCTTTGCTCCTTATTTATATTTCATAAAGCCACAAAAAAAATCCATGTCAGGTACAACCATGTTGAGAAACAGACAACAGAATTGCATGACACAGTCCTCTCATTCATTTTAAAATGGACTGCTGTGTAAGCTCAGCTGGGGTGCACAGTGGACTCTTGGCAGAAAACTTAATGGAACACAATGCAGCGTCATCTTGCAAAGCACTGCACATTGTGCACATTCCTGCAATATTACTTCTGCTGAATGTGAACACCGTCTGTCATCTGTTTTCCTTGTGATCGTCCACAGGGAAGATAAAATGACTGCCACCATGATAACTTTCCAGAGTTGTAAATCCTGTCTCATAGTGTCATAAACAGCTGTACAGTGTTTTGCTGTCTAATAAGCCTTTAAACTCATAGATCTTCTGCTCAAACTGGCCCTCCTGGATCCTTTTTCATTGTTGTACCAGCACCTTAAACAAGATGCTACCATTGTCATTGTTTTATTGCAGGTGATGACTTTTGCTGAAGATATGACTTGAGTTCATCTCTGTGTATGAATTAATAACTTGTGCTGTTCTTTCTTTATTTTGAGGACAATGAATCTCACAATGCTATGCCACGTCACACTTCCATTGTGATGTTCACTACTACCAACTATACTGTATTTTATCCCCCCTCAGTCACTACCACCCAATCTTGACTTTAACTGGGGATAGAGTTTGGGGGCAGCAGTGTATATGACTAGGTCTGTTTTGTAAATAACACTAAGGTATTTATTTGTGCTGTGTCGCAACTCCAGTAAACAGTGGACAGCACAAGTTTAGATTTGGATTGGACTACTTCCCAGAAAAAAAAGAAAGAAATGAAGGAGTGTGGGTGGTTAGATCGAGGTGAGAGACAGACAGCAAGGAAGGAAGTGAGCAAATCTGTGTGATTGATAAGGGCCTGTAACTCTTTAACACACAGTCTGTAACACACAGATGACAAGGAATGCACACACTGTCTTTCTCACACACATTTATTTGCAGGCAGTGACACACACAAACCCTGTAATTGAATATTGTGCAGAAAGCAAACATTCTCCCGTAAACATATCATCTGTCACCTCTATAGCTTAATCCATATCTTTTATGCCAAATGGAGAAACCCACGTGTACACACACACACACACACACACGGCTGCAGCCTGTCAAACAAACAAATGAGGCTGGAGTCCCTGTGAAAGTCATCACCATGACCATCCCAGCTTCATCATCACGTTAGCCTGCTCCATTACACAGCAACATGATCTGGCCTGAAATCAATTAGCTGGCCATGCTAGCACCGTGAAGTGTACACTCCCCAATCTTTGTTTTGGTTTGATGGAAAACAATGTCTCGCGCCCAGAAGGGAGTTTTAGTTGTGTGGGCGCCACGTCTCTGACCAGATGCTTTGTACCTATTCCGTGATGACGCTGGATCGAGGAAAAATATGATGCTGACTTTGGCTGTTTATCTGCTCAGTTTTCAAAATATATTCAACATATCAAAAAACAGTTTAACAAAAAGATTATATACATTATGTTGATGTGGTGCCTGGTATAGTTTCTTTTCATTCACACACAGGAATCAAAAACAGATATGTGGTACTTTTTTGCTTCAGATGATGAACCTTTTAGATTCTAGTTTCTCTTAGGGTTTAAAATGATAAATGTTTTCTAATTAAATATTTTGATAACTCTTATCACTAAGGAAGTTACACAGCCATTGTATCTCCATTGAAACTAATAAACCAATACCAGGGTACCTTAGTGCCTTAGTGTGATTATTAAGCCCAAAAAGATATAAACAAAGAATGAATTTTATCACTTGATTACATTAATTTGTTTTATTTAAAATAAAAAGGGAAAAAAAGGTTAAAAAAGGATAAAAAAGTAAAGTAAAAATGTAAAAATGGTACTCTTTCAATGAATCAACAACAGTCATTATGTGAGATTATAAGTTTTACAAAAAATAGCAAAATATAGTAGGTAAATGTGCACACTCAAGTTATCCAGTAAAAATTTGTTGTCTGAACATACAGCTACTTAGGAAGCTGAATGTCCAGAGCATCTCCTCAATTCCCACAGAGTGATGGAATAGAAATGCAGTAGTTTCTACCTTATAGCACGGATATATTAAAACTGTAAACATTTAGAATCAATGATGATTATCAGAATCAGTTAGTACTTTGCAATTTTCACAGCTTTTTCAAACAGAATTCAGCTTTTGCTAACTTTGACATACATTTTATCCTTAGTACTGATTTTTAAGATGCATGAATTAATTTTGCTATGAAACTGGTGTGACAAGGCAATTACTATTGAAATGTTATTATGTCATGCAGATGACAAGCCTGTCCCGGTCCATTCCATACATTCCAAAAACAACTGCCACTTAGTATTTTAATGAAGTGTCATTTCACAGTCCCTTTTTATTTTTCTACGCCCCAGTTCTAATTCTCTACATATGTACATGTGTTTCTTAAACCTGGCTTAAAGAGCAGAAAGGGTTAAATGGGACAGTGTGGTGCTGAAGTTAAATTTTGGATCTGACAGCAATAGTACTAACTTTGCCATGTCAAGGGTTCCTAAGTGGCATAAGCTTACACTGGGAGCCCCCATTTTGCAAGATTTATAACAGATTTATTGTCACAGCTTTCTAATCATTTTTGATTTGTACGAAGACTTGTAAAAAGGTGAATGTTTTCTCTGTGTCAATCACTCTGTGACCTGACTGCTAGTTACTGTGCTAAGTTACTTGGAGACACAGGTATAAAATGGTACAAAACCCTGCATAGCATAAGATTTTCCTTCTATGTAATGCTGATTTGGCCTGCTACATCGGTTCTTTTCTCATGAGTAATTTTTCCATTTTTGTCAGCACCAACTAGCCAAAAGATAGCAAGAGGCTAGCTAGCTATATTCAAGAGCAGCCATGTGTCAGGCATAGACTTAGCCAAGTCAGCACCAACTGCTTGTGACATGACGAATAATGTTTTGTCTGGAAGGAAATAACAAGGATGGGCATAGCAAAGAAGATTTAATTATTTATTTGTAAATTATATTTTAGAAATTTTTTTAGCATCTTCATTCCAATTGACGTAGGAGCCCTGGTGCTGTCCTCCTTAAAAAAAACACGGGATTATTGGACTATTAACGACATTGTGCATTGCTGTCGCCTAAACATTTATCTCTGTTTTTAGCACAGTATAGTAATACAGCTGCATTTACAACAGATATGCTGCTGGGGACGCTGTGGGTAGTTGTTGACAAGTCATAGTTTTAATGCCTGATTTAAACACTCTTTGGTGCTGGTCTTGCACAAAAAGCAAGAGGCAGAGAAAAACATGTTTGTACGTTTCAGTGCTCCACTACAATCACCAGTGGAAATACTCAACCAGAAAAGACGGCTTTGTTTGACCAATAATTTTCTTCGTTACGCCATGTTAAATTAACCAAATGTTGGATATTTTAAAAAAAGAAAAATCACTTGTTCTCCCTGCAAGAAGTTACGTTGTTACTGCAGTCAAACAGTCTCTCCATCTCAGACAAACTTGCTGTGAGTTTAGTCCAAATAGATTGCAACTTATTTGTAAACACATTTTCAGAGCAAATCAAGTACTTAACAATTTCACCTGCCCCCAGATAAGTCCCACCTACATTAGTTATTGTTAATGGTTAATGTTAATGTTAATGGTTGTCCTTTTGGCCTTTTAGACAAGAAGTAATTGTTATTCAAAAAAATATGAAATATCTCCTGTAATTGATTGATTGATTAGTCTACTAGTGATGACTGCCTGGTGTTGTTCCAGCAGCCCATACTTTGACCTAAAATGAATTCAACTATTCATGTGCAAAAAATACACCACAGTTATGAGGATCACACACACCACAGTTGTACAAAAATACTTCATCCATACTGGCTGTCAGAACACGCCTGCTCATTTGTCAGCAAACACACCTTTTCAGGGGTCTGCTTAGCGTTACATATATGGCCTCCTTTTAATCATTGTCCCCTTCAGCTCATTATTTATGCCCTCTGGAAACCAACAACAGCACTAAGGAAAGGTCTTTTCCAAGGCAACTTTAATTTCCCTCTCTTTTCCCCTCCACTCCCTCTTTTCCTTAGACATCCATCAGTGTGGCAGAATCATCAAAAGCAATGAAGGGCAAGCGACACAACATGCCAGCATGACTTGTTTCCTGCTGATTTTCTCTTAAATATTGAAGAAAAGCCAGTGTGTTTTATTTTCTGCATGCCATTGTCAAAATAAGCATGTAGAAACAGTAAGTTCCACAATTACTGTCAGCTGTTTTCGTTAAGCATATTGAATTACTTCCCCCCTTTGCTACTGTGTAAATTTGTTTTCAGCCTGAATAAGTGACAGTCTTTCTTAGATACACTATAGTTTATATGAGACAGAAGAGCATCTTATGTCCTGTGCCTGTTCTCTCTGCCTCTTAATCTCTTTATATCTACATTTGTGTGCTAGACACAAGGTTGAGAAAAATGACCATTACTTTCCCATTTGTTCCTGCGGGCCCCACTTGATCCGGAAAGATTTGTTTCTCAGTTGTTTCTTTCCTTTGTCAAGTCTTCTCTGGCCAACAATTTTTCCTTTTTCCAGATGATGACCATCTCCATGCAAATTTCTGAATTCATCCGTAATACGTTATTTTAATGTTTTTTTTAAAGAAGCTAATGTTGATACTCAATGCTTGTTTTGTTTGACAACCCTGTTGCTGCTCAAAATTTTTCATTTTCCATCCCTCCTTTGTGACCTGAAGGCCTTGCATGAAACCGCCCCTTTAAGCATCATCTGTCTTATTCATGTTCTTAAAACTACCTTGCCAATATTAAGAGCCATCTAATAGCACTCAGGTGTTGTGCAGTCCTAATAATGTGGAGACATCCAGAAAGGACAAAATCAGTTTTTGCCTCGCCTATTCTTGCATCAATTCATATTTTGGTGTCTTGTACACAGATTGCAAATTAAGATATGATCTCCTCCTAAAATATTTACTACTACTAAATTACTAATACTAATATAAATTATAATTCCGCTTTTTTTTGATCACCTCAAATCTGAAGTGCAACACCAACTGGCATTGTATAATTCACATCCAAACACATGTGCCTGCTAATTTCTGTTCAAGACCACACAAATTGATGTTAAAGCTATGATACTGTTCACTCCCTGGATTATGACAACCTAGCCATGCACCATGACTGCTTCTGTCTGTTTAGCACGTGCATTGTATGCTATTCGTGTCAACTAAACCAAATCAAATGGTGCTATAGTACAGATGTGGCCAATGTGTGTTGCACTTAGTCTCTCCCTCGTGATATGGATTAAACTGTCGTACATAGTCTTGGAGAATACAAAACACAAACCTCTACAATGTGCTGTCTCTTTTATTGTGGTCAGCCTGAACTTTCTATCATATCCCTTTGATATATTTCTGTTAGGGAAAAAAATGAATGTATACAACTATAAAACTAGATTAAAAAATGCTGAGACTGTATGTGAGTGTGAGTGTATTTGAGAGTGAGGCACTGATGATGGAGAAAACTGCTCTTGCCTACTTTAACATGTCTTTGTTTGGTGTTAGTTGAAAGGTTTGCGTCTCTGATACTGTTTGGACTATGTCCTGCGCCTAAAAGTCTGTGGCTATATATGGCTTGATGTGTTGTTGTGTATGTTCGTGCAAGCCCTCTCAGGGTTTGTCTTCTCTCAGATGCCCACATCACTGTGTTTGTACACCACTTGATTTTAACAAACCAGCATAATCAGCCCCCATGAAAGACATGCACACACAGACAAACACACAAAGACATACACACACACCATGTATGTTTACCTGATTTGTGAGCAAACATGAGCATGTATGTGCTGTGCCATCAGCACTCAGGCCTGTGGCACGCAAGCATATGGCACAAGTATGACTCTACGACAATATATTGTAATGAAGAACACACATCGGACACATATGTTTATGTACAACAGCCTTGCCATTGTCATAACTTCTCCTTTTCTACCATTTTAATACAATGTAAATACATAAACAATAGCTTCTGATGTTGTTGATGTCTTGTTAGTTTTTATGGTTTATATTTTCCAGGTGAGACTTTAATACACCCATCTGTGATTCTTGAAAATATCATTTCAAGCCATTGGTAATAAAATGCTGGTTTTCCAGCCTTCACACGAGCGTTAGTGAGGTCCAAGAATTGACAGTAAGTTGGGGTGTGCAGTCAGCATTCCAGTAAATTTTAAAAAGTATTGTAAGGCTTTGAGGTAACTAGAAAAGCCATATCTTAAAGGATCTGTTGAAAGTAGACTGTCATCAAAAATTTTCACCCTATGCTGTCGGACTAAGATTTCCCTTAACAAGAGTCCCTAAAAGTTAAATGGCATACAGCTACATTTTGCTATATAATGTAAATTAAATCTCTGTAATCTTCATATATAATATCACACACAAAGCACTCATAAGAAAAAGATTTTTTTTAAAATAAAGGTTAAATTTTGCAGCAGGGACTGAGATGTTGTTACTTTTGGCCATTAATATTGGCTCAGCCTCTAAGACAACAGTTCATAAAACTGAGTAGAGCCTTTGATTAGCACTTCCTACCTGCTAAATGCTCACATGATTCAAACTCTACACACCTGCTTTTTACCAACAGCATTCTGTTAATAATTTATAGCCCTTAAGCCCAAGCTGAAATAACCCTGATAATGTTGCTATGAGGTTCTCAGAGTTACTTTCTTAGACTTTAAAAAGCTCCCTCTAGAGTTACAGAAGACACATCACACACGTTTTTAGAGGTAAAGTAATTCTTCATGGACCATTACCAAGATAAAGCTATTTGATTAATTGTCATTTTCTGGTTTATATTTATCGTTAGGTCTCATGTTGTCTGTTTCTGACAAGTAACAACATCAACATTGTAAGAAAAGAAGTAGTCTTTGGGATTCATGGCAGTCTATTTTAAAAATAATAAGCTAAGAATATCATTGATTTTTTGTTCTTTTTTGTTTTGTTTTGTTTTGTTTTGTCTATGTGTGTGTGTGCATCTGTGTGTGTGTGTTTGCTCATGCACATGCATATGCACACACACATGCATGTATGTGTGTGTGGACATGTTTGCCGGTGTGCGTGTATATTAGTGTGTTTATGTATGTGCGTGATTGTCAGATGGCGTGCTGGGGAGATGGACACATATAAGCCATAGCTTGCTGTAAAAGTCTAAAAGTGATCAAAGCCCTGCTGCTGTCTAATTTGACATGTTTTGAATTAGCTTAGTGGGCGGTATGTATGAGAGTGTATGTGTGTGTGTGCGCACGCGTCTATGTGTCAGAGTAGTCTGCGGACCCATCTGCAATTAACTGCGTACAGGTTAATGCGTCTTCATATCTGAATGCCATATGTTTTGGTGTGTGTATGTGTACATGCACATGTGTGAGTGTATAAGTGTGGTAGTGAGTAAAGTGCCCTGGAGGCAAACCCCGTTATGATGGGGATTACTAACACTTAGCCAACACCACGGAGACTGCAAAAGGAGTAAATGATTTAGAAGCACTGGCCTTAATGTAATGAAAGAAAGACTCTGCCTGTCAGAAACACATACACACACTCACACACACATACACACACCAGCGTGCACACGCAAACACATACCTACCTATGGGTGCTAATCCTGTGAGCTTACATCTCCATTAACACTAACACTGCACCACAAACCTACTCCGCCAGCTAGCTAGCACTCTCAGTGTTTCCCTGAGGATATCAGAGACACTTTCGCTCGCTCTCTCTCTCTCCGACACACGCACAGAGACACACACAGCCTGAAGGGATATCATTATGGGTTCACAGCACAGTCATGGAAGTGTTTGAGTGAGTGAGTGAGTGAAAGTCTATTAAGTGTGTTTTTGTGAACCTATCTCTATAACATGTCAATTTTCTCATTGTACATGAGTATAAATGGGTAAATGTGCTCTGCATTGGCACCATGCTTAAATATGTGTACATTACAGGCAAAGAGAGAGATGTACCAAGTGTACCATGACCTTCACATGGTGTCTAAATCTGATATGATGGAGATTTCCAGTGTCTTAAGCTGGATAAAAACAGGCTGAGGAAAAATATATAGATTTTTTGTAGATAAAACATGTTCAGATCCAACCCTGTCTTAAAAGCATTATCTTCACTTAGAAACTCAAACTGTTATTTTCATCAACATAACAGGAAACACTGTATTGACAGTTGGCTACTGCATCACACAACCTTTGTTCCCTGAACCCTGGTCACCTTGGCGAAGATTGTGTGTGTGTGGCCCACCACTCATCACCGACCTCCAACCCTTTGGGGACTTGGTTGCTCAGTATACATTGTTGAGTAGAGCAGTTGCTATGAGCATCTAATATGGACATGAGGCAATGTTAAATTGGAATGAGCTCAAAGCTAGGAGCATCTTATAAAGACACAAAGGAGTGTGATAAAAAAAAAAAGATCTTTTAATGAGTTGGAAATGAGACTGGGTGGTTATGCTTCAAACAAATTGCTGACAGAACTTTAGTAAGGTCAGAAAAAAACTGTGATCTTTGTTATGTGCTTAGTAATCAATGACAACACCAGTCAGAGTGTAATAACTTTTTGAAAATTAAAGCAAAACCATGATATTTTCCTTTACCTAACACATGCCTCCTGGAGTTTCCTTAAAAACAAAGTTTCTGTATACATTTAGTTTTTTTCACCAAAGCATTTGTATTCTTGACCTCCAATAAACAATAAAGGTGTTTCCTTCATGATAATATCAGAATTTTTAAAATGTTTTTATGTACTTTGTTTACATCCATGCTTGCTTACTACAAGCCTTTTTATTTACTAGCTTTGCTTGGTTTTTTGCCATATGACCTCATCAAACAGCTGAATAGCAGGAAACCATGTAAATCAAGCCACCAGCATCTGTTTGTCACCAGCTTGTCATTAAAGTTATTACTTTTCTCTCTGATTCAGCAGCACATAATAGAAGATTACAACGTAACTTCCCAATAAAATGCAGTGCAATGCAATGCAACAGGATGTGTAACTTGTCTCTAAAATGACTGCCATCTCTCTGAAGAAGATTACTGAAAACTCCATGAGCTTCACAGAGATGGGATTCAATGCAGAGCTGTTGCGTTGGATCACAGATTTTACAGGTGTGACTTTTTAACTACTGATAACAAACTCAGTGTAGTTCCCACCACAGATATCAACTGATTTAGAATCTGTCTGTTAGTAACAGACTGTTCCTGTTTTATCCAGTGCCTGATTTCTCAGTAACACCACTTGGGCACTCTCTCTCAAACACACACCCACCGTTACATTTTATACAGCACCTGTCATTAAAGGAATTAGTTCAATCAGCCCTCTCGCACTAAAGCCTAATTGAATTAGCATTAACCAGGCATTAACATCTTAAGTTTCAGGTAACCCAGAAACCGTGGCATGAGACCTTCCAACAATAAAACCATCAACTGTGGATGTGTGCATGTGTGTGTGTCTACGTGTTTGTTGAGTGTTGTTTAAGACCTCCATCCTTGTGAGAGTTTTGCAATGTAAAATTAAGGTGGACATCCTTTTTTCAGTAAAAGGGTTAGATTTTTCTAAAGTTGTGTAGTTAAAGATTCTATATGTCATGTTTCCTTGAGATGTTTTGCAGTCTCAGTTCCTTCACAGAGAGAAAGAAAAAAATGTAGTCATTCATCTGAGATACAGATGGTTAAAAATTAAGACAAAGGTCTAAATCAAGTCTTAGTAAACTTTTGTTCCAGCAGGGGCCTCAAGAACAACTTCAAGGCTCAATGGGTCTCATGCAAGAACAGTTTTGTGTTCTTATCTGAATCTCTTTTATTTTTCTCAGGCTTGTGCATGAGCATGACTCAATTCAGACAACCCAAAAGAATACTTAATTTAGCATAGCACTTGTAAAACATTGGATTCTCAGTCTGGTTGATGAAGTGAAGCCAGAGATATCATCTATTTTTTGCACTTTTTTTCTTGATGTCGAAACCTGATGCCAAATTTTATTGGAACCATAAAATGGTGAGGAAATGTTATAGATCTGGCAATGATGTGTCAGTTTAACATAAGCTGCTAACATAAGCTCTTGTAAAGAAGTTACTTAAATGGGTAATACAATCATGGAATATTTGGGTTTATACATGACACTGCAAAGAATATTCACACTTACTTTAATGATTCCATGAAAAAACAAAGGACACAGAATCTTCTTTTTTAAAAAAGAACAAAGGCTTTTTAAAGTCTCAAATAATTAAGATGTCTTGATAATAATAATTTGGAAAATAAAATATTCAGTTAGCCATGACTTATTTTTAGATTTGTACATTTTAGTTTGCTGCAGACAGTTTTAATTTGAACTGGGTTTTTTGTTGTTGGTTTTTTTTTACTGGAGAAATTTAAGCTCAGTCAACATCAACAAATTGAAACCGTACTAGAATGTGTTTGAGAGGTGATTTTGATGTGCATGTTTAATTTGTGGTCATGTCCAACTGTGCCATCCTAAGCCTCTGTTGTAAAGGTATACACTCACAAACACACACACTAACACAAACACACACAAAAATGCACACACATCCTGCCACAGTGTGATTAAATCTTTAAGGAAAGTAGCACTGGCTGGAGGGATAAGTAGGGCCAGTATGTGAGGACTAACAGCTGGGTGGAGAGTGGCTTTTAATCCCTTCGGGTTTTAACATGATGGAGGGAAAAAAAACAATCCAGGGTGTGTGTTCTGAATCCTCGCCCTCCTCCTGGCAACATCACATCCTCACATTTCCAAAGATTTACAGACAGAAATCAGAAAGAAAAAGAGTCAGTAAACACATTTTGATGCCCTTCACACCAGTTCTCAGGTTTACTTTAGTCATTAAAGGCAACATTTCCAAACTTTTATGAGAATAAACTAAAATAAGGATCCTTGTTACAGTTTGTATTTGTAGTAGTATGATGTTGTATGGTTTATAACATTAATTGAACTGTTGCTACTTAATGTCAGTACAGGCTTCATAGTAAAAGCGGAGTGGTCCTCAGTCCTCCATTTGTGTCTTCACAAGATGCATTCAGGCACAATGTTGAGTGTAGTTCACCAGTGTTTTTGCAATTCTTAGAGACAACTACACAGCCATTGCTGTTATACTGTACATGTAAGGTAGACACAAAGAGTAAAAATGTATGTATATTGAAAGGCTTAGTAGTCACTCCTCCTCATCATGCTGACTGTGAAGATCTGCCTTCAAAATTTGATTTAGTGTAAGAAATGAAGGAAAATATCCTCAGTCCTTATTCCATACAAAATACATGAACTTCAGGCTAATTCCATGCTAATGCAAATGCTAATTCCAACAGTAGCATTTTCTTTAAGGAAGTGGTTAGGAATAATGACTTGTTACATTTCTATCTCTCTCTGTCTCAGTTCCCAGTTCATTAGTTACAGTTACTGTTTTCTTCCTGTCCTCCCATCATGAAGGTTCTAATGTTTAGATTTTGTCACACTTGTTTCATGGAGTTGTTTTAATTTCATGGTCTAAAATGACTTATTATGTCTTGGTTGGTGGCTGTAGTTTTTGGTGCTTTCAAACTGTTATGTTATCATCAGAGGTATTTCTTTTACTTAATCCACCGTTGTTGGCATAATGGCGTGGACAAAGAAACAGAAACACTTTGTCGTATAAAGTGATACAATTTAGCAAAACCACAAACTAAATCACCCAAAACAATCTTACAGTTGAATCAGCACATCTCAAAAACATCGGCGGCATCAGTCCAAAAGTACCGTATCGGTCTTCAAATACCCATATTGGTTGGAGCCTCAGCTGATAAACCTCAAGCTCTTCCTAACCTTCTGCCAAGCTCTTATCATCCAGAAAAGCCACCACTGTCAAAACCTTTGATCTGCCTGGCTCACTGGCTATCAGGGAGCAGACTACTGTGTGTGTTTGTGTGTGTTGTGTGTGTGTATATACCCTGAGGCCTGGCCAATCTCAGCTCCGCTGCAGGCCAGTGACAGGTGCTAATGCTGGGGCGAGAGGCTGCACGGGCCTCCATGCTCCCTACTGTGATAACACTGACCGACCTCCTGAAGCATACAAACACACACACACTCTCACTCTCTCAAACACTGTGGCTTAGCTCCCTGATAACTTCAGAGGCAAACCGTGTGTGTGTTGGATTGATTTTACAAAGGATTCCCCTTTAGTGCCAGCAGTCCCTCCATCAAAGCCGGCCACGAGAGCCTGTTAGATGTGTGTCTGTCTGTGTGCATGTGTGTGTCAAACAACAACCCTGTGTTTTGCCTTAGAGGTCATATGATGTTATTATGTCTTGCTCGGTGGTTGATTTAATGCTGGAAAACTGGGATGTGCATGTCTGTGTGTTGGTGTGTGTGTATGTGTATGTGTTTGAGCCTTTGTAAAGGCTGAATTGAATTGTGTAGCTGTAAAAGCCCATCTGGATGAGACAGCTTAATGTTACTGAGTGAAGTGTGGCTCCTTTCTTATAAAGATACAACCCGCTCAAACCTCCAGCTGACCATTTGGCAGAGGTTTTACATGCCTACATGTATTAAAATTTCATTAAATTGACCTCTTCAAAGCTGTCCACACAAGTTTTAGTGTGTGGGTCGAGTTGCAGGATGATAAGACTGACGCACATTCTGCTCAGGCCCTCATGGCATTCACTGCAGTAATGTGATATTAATTTCAATTTTTCTCACTCCCTTCTTATATTTAATATAACAAATTGCAACACTTACAAAGAAATAAATGATTGTAATTATCTTTGATGTTTTAGTTTAGTCAGAAACAGAACCTTATCATGTTAATTTTTCCTGTGTGCAACTGTTTAATATGCATCCTGTGTGTTAACAAGGAACTGAAAACACAGAACTGAACGGATGATGACGATGATAGGCAGAAGTAAAAGCTGCGAGTTTGTGTTTATATAGTTGTTTTTTCAGAGGCCGAGTCACAAGAGCATTTTGCTCACATCATACTAAATCATCCCTTTCAGCCTTTATCACCTCTGAGTGCTGGCAGGCACAGTGACCAAGTCAAATGAACACACTAATAGAATAAACTAGTTTTAGTGGCTGCATGCCTGCTTGCCTGGCTGGCTTGTCACATGCGAATACACACACACACACACTTGCACACACACACAGACACAGAGGAACAGGTTGTAGACTCTCTGGCTCCAAAGCGCAAGATCTCTCTGATTGCAGAAATTACAGCAGACAGAAAGGAGAAAAGATTAGGTGCAGTTTAGGTCTGTGTGGATTTGGTTTGACAGGCATGAAGATTATGTTGTGCTTACAAGTTGTGTGTGCGTGAGTGTGTCTGTGTCTGTGTGTGCATGTGTATGTATGTGTGACTTTTAACCAGCTGCTTTGCTGGACTCAAGTATAACTGGTGCGTAGTAAATTCATTTCTGATGTGGCAGAAATGTTCGGCTAATATATTTGATACTGACAAAGCAGAGCCAGTGAGTCCCACCTAAGCAAAAATAAGATGCAATATGTTTACTACACTGGCAAAATAAGTTCAACTCCAAGTGCTGCTGCTTATGAAAACACAGTATCAGCAGATCGCATTCTGTCATGAGTGAGCTGCTCTGTGTCGTCTGCTTTGACAGATATGACAGTGCACAGGGAAATATTTAAGTAAAAAGTCTCAATACATTTTTCAAATCTACATGTGGGTTGCCCTAATGGATTAGAGCTTATAAACGTCTTTGCTACATTATGTTTTACTAATTTAGTTTCTTAATTTCCCTTCTTACTGTATTCAAGATTCATTCAATCATATCAGTGACTGCCTCATCAGTAGGCTCACGAGCGCATACCACTATGTCTGCTGACTCAGCCAGTAGTCAGTAAGAAGGCATGGGTGTCACTCTGTTTCTGCTCCTGGGCTTTAATCAAAAATTAACTCAGACTACTCACAGAGTGCTTACATTAAGTACATGCATGGTTGTATTGTAAGTAATGTTGGACAGTGCTCCTTGTTTTTAATATTTACATTTTGATTAACTGTGTTTTTTTTCATGACACAGCAGTACAATGCATTATCCCAGATTTAATTTAGAAAAGCCAGCTGAGAGAAAGATTATATTTTATGTATTGAGAACATATGGCCTCAATCTTTGATGTATAGCCCTAAATATTCTGTATGATGTTAAAAAGTGTTTCATGTGATATTTGAACAGATGTAAGAACCTTGTATGGAGTACATATTAAATCAGAGTTTTTAATTTTTGTTTTGTTTACTCCGATTGCATTGCTTAATTTATACTGTTACAAAGATTAAACCTGCCTGCACCTCAGTTTACAGTCGTAGAACTAGAAATGTATATATATTTATTTCAGTTCATTTGCCTGGATCGTCTCCCATCCTGAGAACAGCCAATTAATGGACAGTTAGTACAATGGCAAATATTGCTGCATTCTTCAATGCCTCACTTTGGTAATTAAGGATGTTTGTGTTTTGTATGCAGGTACATTTGATGGGCGTGGTGTGACCCTGTTGGAAGTATGTGGTAGCTGGCCAGAGAGCTTCGGAGTACCACGGCACATCGTCGGCTCAGCAGACGCCACAGACGAAGGCCTCAGGGAGAGACTGGCCGATGCAATGTCTGAGTCCCCCTCCAGGGATATTGTGGGATCCGCGACAGGTCAGTGGATAATAGACAACTTACAAAATACACTCCTTCACAAATAAACACATATACACGTAAAGCCACTCGAGGAAATATTTCAGAATGATTTCTAAAAAGACATACTGTTGGATCAGTTAGTAAGTGACATATCACAATCCATAGTAAATATATGTTGCCACATTAACATGGCCCTGCTCAGGTTATTGCAATCTGTTTTTTTTTAATCCAGACTTAGTTACCATAAAATGGGATTATGAGAATGAAATGGAAAAAATCAGAGAAAGGGTGCAAAATTGCAAAGAGGAGATTTCTTTCATGAATTCCAAAAATACAACGCTGAAAAGGAAATCTTTTCAGTACATTGCTTCATGTAGTCTGAAGCAACAAATGCAGGATCAGCAGCGTTTTACCTGTTGTCACACACTGTTCTCAGCCCAGTCTATACATCCATTAAAAAAACAATGCTCAGGAAAGTCCCCCCAGAGAAAAACTCAACTATTGGCGTATTTTTGCTGCTAAGGACATTTGTAGAAAAAAAACTTTCATATTTAAGTTAATCTTTTGAGAAATGGACATAAGTTTGTGAAACTTCAAAGCCAAATATTTTCCCTAAATGCTGTATCCAACTGAGTTGGTTATTTTACATGTAATACTAATGGATTTCTTAGAAGCATGTGTCCTGATACTCTCACACACAAGCAACACTTGTCTCTGGTGATCTGGGTTGCTATTATTTGTCATAAAATTACTTTATAAATGAGTCTAGTAAAGCCAAGCATATTGTGAGTTAGCCTGACTTCCTTATTGTGGCATTATCCAGCACACAGTGCTGCCAGGTCAAGGCCCATTGATGGATTAGCCAACAACTAGTGGGATGTTCTGTTCGTGTGTGTGTGTATGCACTAGGTTTTGGCATATCTGCAGATACGTTGCTTTACTTTGAAGCTTCCTGCCTGAGCGTGTGTGTCAGTGTGTGCGTGTGTGTGTGTGTCCTTATGTGTGTGTGCAGCAGACATGCCGTTGGCCCTGACAGTCCAAATGGATAACTCGTTTAGGAAGCGGCAGTGCTCTCTCTTTCCCTTTCCCCCCTCCTTAAGTGAACAAGAGTTCCTTTGATTTAAATGTGTGTGTATGTCTGTGTGGTGGTGGGGAGGGGGGTAGCTCCATAGAGGCAGCCACGGGGATGGGGGTGTGGTGGGGAGGGTGTTTGGAGTAGGGGAGTGGGGGGTCACAAAGCCCTAATGGATTTAGCATCGACTGTCACCCCCCCAACCATCCCTAGCCATATTCAAACCAGTTCCCCTCTCTCTCTCTCTCTCTCTCTCTCTTTCTCTGTTGGGACTTAAACTCATTTGTTGTCTCTCTCTCTCTCTCTATTCCTCTCTCTCAACATCACTCTTTTTTACTGCCCCCCCTCATGTTTCTTCATTAGATTAGATGGTTTAGACTCTCGAACACTAGTAGCCAGTCGCCTCTTGTTCTCTTCCCCCCCATCGCATTGCATCTCGACCCCCACTGCCCTTTTAATGCAACACAAAATTCATTACTGATCACATTACATCAAAATACACCCGTGATACACTCACAGACACACACACACACACACACACACACACACTCCCTCTTTCCTGCGCCTTGAGCTGTGCTGAAGACATCATCCACAGGGAATGTGATGGACTTGTTGGTTCCTCCATCCATTCATACAGACAGAGAGGCTTCAGTCTCTGTAGGCTAATCTAATAGCACAGCACTTCTGCACCACAATATATAGGAAATGTTCCTGTGTCTGCTGTAAGGAGGAGAGTGCCATGGATGGTCAGAAGTTGGGGTTTTATGAAAAGGAACCTGATTGGCTCAGTGTTATCCATTTTGTTTACTGTGTAAAGGACAGATAGATTTTTTTTATTTCCTGTTCATTAATTAACTAATCAGTATTAGCCATGGTTCTACAGAAAGAGATTAAGCGATTGGTTCACCCTAAATCTAAAATAATTATTATTATTATTATTATTTCTTACATACCTTTAGTTGTTTCCAGCCAGTTTTGATTTAATTTGCCCACATTTGTCCCATCTCTCTGTTAACACTTGATTGGAACTGATTCCTATTTAAGAAATGTTCCCTATGAAAACCCATAACAGTTTATTCTAAAGATAAATGACAATATGGAAGGTTTCCTAGGTAGAGAAGTTGCTGTTGTTTTTTCAGTTTCATTTTTCAGTCCTATGGGCACACAAATGGATTTCCATTCACCTGCATTGTACTGATTTGAAGGCAGATGTCTCAGAAACAGGTATCTTAAATCCTGAACAAATATACAACCAAAATACAATACCTGCACACACCGACCCTTGACATTTGGTATTCTAGTAAATGTCCCATGGTGATCTTAATGTTCCTTTGGAGACTGGGATTAAAAATAAATTCTGGCACACAAATGTTAATATTACTTTATTAAAATAGCAGAATTGTTACCTAAAAGCTTTAAATGAAGAAAAAGCTAGCTTTGCCACAGGGAGGAAATTTTAAAGTTCACAGTGTTCTTTTTACTCCACGTCATCCAAAGACTGAAACAGATGGTTGGATGGAAGTACATTTTTACTTTAGAGTTGGAGTCATATTCAGTCAAACAGTCACGAAGTCTGCATGTACAGCGACGTGTGTACAGTCTGTCCGTCTGAACACAAAAACTTACGTACCAGGACACAGACAGCCAATAGTTAACTTCAAGATGAATCTCTGGACTAAGACCACATAATTTTAACACTACCACTGCTTAAAGTATTATCCATGAAGTAAAAGCACATCTACTCCTAATGTTGTGGGAATAAGAGCCTTGTCCATGTTCACGTCTTAGACCTTATATTGAAGATGGATAGATGAAAAACTAAGTAAGGTGGAGCATGAAACGTTTCATTTTTTTTAATTTTGGTATTCCTACACAGGTCTGAAGAATAATATTGAAACATCTTCTTGGCCCTGACTGATCTCATTTCCTGTGGCTATAGTCGACATGTCATTCTGTCCACATATGATCCACACATGATACACTCCTCCTGGTTTGAAGTTAGACACGGCTTTTTGAGATGTGGCATTCCATTAATTATTTGCAGTTGCTGGTATCGCCATGTTAGTATACAGCATGAGCACTTAAAGTTATTCTTTTGTGAATTGAGCTGTACTGTATATGGTGTGTTTAAAGGCTCCTTGAGTGCGTGTGTCTTGGCGTGAGACTAAGACGGGCAGAGGCAGATGGTATCTTGCTCAGTGTCTCCATTTGTTGGGAGCTGTGGCCCCAGTGCTTAGAAAACGCACAGCACAGTGGAGCAGCTTACATAGACCTTGAGCCTGATTGCCAACACACACCCATGCATGCACACACACACACGATCTCTCTCTCTCTCTCTTACCTCACCTATACACACATTCTTCTCATCAATTTTTCGGTCATATGTTTCTATGCAACTGTTGAGTGAAAACTCTGTGCAAACCTTTCAAACTTCTATATACAATCCATTGCAGCTGAGTTTGTCATTATTTATGCAGGTCTGCTGCTATTTATCACAGCTTTTTTATCCACAAAAACAATTTGCCGTATGATTATTTACAAAAATATTTTTGGAATGGAAGACAACAACAAACTTTTTTCATTCTTTTTTTCTTCTCTATGTATCTACTCACACACTCAGAGGATCTCAGGGCTGGAATGCTTACTGATGTAACAAATCACCGTCTCTCTGACATTCTCCTCCAGCACACACACACATACACACACACGCACACAGGCACACACACACACACACACACACACACACACGCTTGCAGATTCACAGGGAAAACAAAGCCTCCAGTCAGGGTAATGGGGCTCTCACGCTAAGGCCGAGACCCAGCGTCGCCAGCTCGGAGGGCAGGTGACACTCGCATAGAGAGATGTACGGATGGGCAGAGGGAGAGAGAGAGAACAGAAGAGGATGAAGAGGAGGGAAGAGAGACACTGACGACTAAAACACACTGGGGCTGAAATTAGATTTGGCTCCAATGATATAATGTTGCTAACTAGATTTGGCTTATTGGTGCCTGCCCAACATAAATTCCATTGAAGCCATATGGAGAGTGGACCACTGCTCAACACGACCTGGTGTATCTCAGCTGAGAGCAGCTCCAGTTGAGGAACAATGATGCTTTTTATGTCCGTTCACTTGCGTCATGTCATTTCACAATTCACCAATTTTTTGGTGGTGGCATATTTTTATTTTGTCTGACACCAAAACTAACTTAACTTGTGGTGCTGAGTTAGACTCTAGACATGTCCTGTGTTTAAAGCAGGAAATGAAAAATATTCCATAATAAGTTAAGCCATTTGGTGTCATGCTGTTCATAAGGTAGAAAACAGTTAAATGAAGATTTGCCCCAGACTTATATTTATAAATTTATATCCTAATTTATATCAAGATTTTTATCCCTATAAATCTGAGAAACTTTGTACCCGTCTTCATTAGGCACCAAATTAAATCTTTTTTTTTCTTTTTGGAAGTTTACTGAGATTCCACCCAGTCTACTTACAAGGGTATCAGCTCTTTCTAATTAGAGATGTGTTCACTTTGGTTGACTTTCATTACTGGATATTTAAATCTAGCATCCATATTTCCATACCACATAAGTTTAGTTCAAAATCAATGCATCGTCTGGCAAAAATAAAAATGTATGAAAAATATTCTGTGGCAGCTGTATCTGTTTGTGTAAATAGACAGAACACTGACATATCAGAGCCAGCTTTCACTGACAAGAATCCAATTTCTAAATTTTGATGCCAATATATGCAGAATGTTTTGGCAAACTAGTGGCATTAACCAGAACTGGGCCATGGAGCATTTGTTAAGAGGTCTTGTATAAACACCATTTGACTTGCAAAAAAATAAAAAGTAAATAAATTTTAATTATTTAACTTGGCTTTTTAAACTGTGGTTTTTGAATAAAGTAGAGTCTGTGTCCATCATACCTACAAGCACTATCTGTGCACGAGGTAACTGGCCCTTCATCTTCGCACAGCTACGGCACATCTGCACGAGCTATTGTGACTGGCATTAAATAATAATGACACTGATACTGATCACTGTTGCTGCTGAGTTTTTTGGGTGTAATTTTTCATGCTTTCAGCACCACAGATGAATTGTAAATCCTTAGAGACTAGGCCAAAAGTTCTCTTTCCTGTGTGGTGTGTTACAGTTGGTCATTCAATTAATCATTTAGTCCGATTCTTTGGTATATGAATTACACTTTTGCCTTGGGTAGGTAAATTCAGTCTAGTTATTTCATTTAATTGATTTTAAATCTGAAATGTAATCATCCATACTAAATACAGACCAGATGAACAGTTCCTTGAGGATTTCTCTTTGTTACTTTAAAACCCCAGTGATTGAAGCAACAGGACTGGGTGGGAGAACAATATGTATCTCATCAACTTTAGCAAAACATCACTTAATAATTCTTGCATTTTAGATTGCTTTTTTCCTTTTTCTCATTCCAATTTTTGCTGTTAATTTTTTTTCAAAAGCGGTGTTTGAATGAGAATAGCACTTTTGCAAGAGCTGTTTGGGTTAGTTTTTAGATGGCTTAAACTGTCATTTAAATTTTAGGTAGCATTAAAAATGTACCATGTTTAGATTCAATATTTCACTTTGTGAAATCTACAGTATATCTGTCTTGGTATCTGTCTGACTTAGAAGTCTTTAATTTAATTTCTCAGGACTTTACGAGGATTCTACCAATAGGAGTCTAAGCTAGCGATCTATGACTCACATTATCTTCACAACTCAGAGTAACTGAGTGAAACTGGATCATGGTTTAGGCCTAATATCCTGTAGTTTTACAAACAGTGCTCCTTTTGTTTTTCATATTACTGTACCGAGCGGTGGGTGTGTTGAATATAGTTTTGGTGATTGATGAGTTAAGGTTGCTGGGGACCACCCACACCCACTGGGTCATAACTAGCTCTGTTTGTTGGATCCCAACTCAAAGAAACTGGGAGTAATGATAATAATAGTTATAATAGTAAGACTGAGCAGCAGAGAACTCAGCTGGCTCTTTCGACGCTCAAGTCAAGACAAATATTTAGGGGAGTCTTATCAGCACCAAAAGGTTGGGAGCATTTCCCTATGTGTGTGTGTATGTGTGTGTGTGTGTGTGTGTGTGTGTGTGTGTGCGCGTATGTGCATGCGTGTATGTATGTGTGTGTGAATGTGGGTACTTGAGTTAGCTTCCTCAGTTTCCGCCATCGTCTTATGTATTCGTAATAGTATGCACATTTATGTATGGGGGGGGTGTTTGTGTGTGAGTGAATATGTGGGCTTATGTGTCTAAAGCATAAACTCGCATATATAGCGCATATATGTGTAAGAATACATACATTTTGTATAAACTAAGCCTTGCTTTTGTTGATATTTGAGCTACATGTGAAAATGTATGCACGTGTGCGCATATACGCTCTTAATGTATATGCAAGTGTGACAGTGCATGTATAGGTCTGTATTTTGTTAGCCAAACCATTAACACACATGTGAGCAGGATATGCAAGCAGGGTCTTTATATTTGTGTGTGTATGAACAGTGCAAGTGTTTGCAGTTACATGCGTGTATGCTAGTTTGGATGAATATATGTTGCTATCAGTTACCTTCATGTGGTTAAATACATATTTAAAATGTTATTATTTATGTGCTAGTATGCAGTGATCCATACAGGCGCCTTGACTTATTAATTGGTCATTTTCTGTTAAAGTCTTGACTGCAGGCCTCTGGCTTGGTGGCATTCTGTATGTAAGCTTTCGGAAGGTTCCACTGCATGTCTGATGTTATCACTTTGGAGAATGTACTTGCTTTGTGGTCAAATGCCTGTGAGTGTGTGTGTGAGTGGTTGTGTGTGTGTGTGTGTGTGTGTGTGAGTGTGTGTGTGTGTGTGTGCGTGCCTGCGTGCGTGCGCGTATGTGTGTAGGTGTGTGTGTGTGTGTGTGTGTGTGTGTGTGTGTTCAAGAAGTTTTAATGATAAAAGTTTGAAAATGAAAATATCTGTTGATGAAATTGTTTTGGTGTTAATTGAGGGCTTCCTCTCTAACACAGAACTGTATGCATTTACATGCGTAAAAACCTGTGAACGTATGTGAGCATGTTAGTTTTAGCATTAGGCTTTAAAAGTAAATCTTAAAGAGACGGCACAATGTTGCTTATCTCTCTCACCCCATTTACTAATCAATATTACACCAGACAGCATTGTGCCTTAATAGCATACTATTTTTCCATTTGGACCAAGTGTTCTTTTCCATTTGATGAATGTGCACTGAATATTGCCATAACCTATCAAATATAATGCTTTATTGTTTTAATGCCACTGGCAACTGCTAAGAGCCTGTAATCTACCGTATGCATCTAACTGGTGTTGTGCTCCTGACTGGAAAAATGCAATACATTACTCATTACTGTTACTCATTTCTACAGCACCATAATTGCTTTAGTTATTAGTCCCTGTGGGCAGTAATTGATTCATCTACTCATTATATTTCTGTAGAATTTCCAGATTTTAGGCTTGTCTTTAAAACAACAGTTCTCCCCATATTACTTAGAGTCTGAGTGACTAATTTGAAAACTTTCACTTAGAACAATGAGCTTTCCACCCCATAGGGTCAATGTCTTGACCTTTTCTGGTAATATGAATAGCCCCATATAGGTGTAGTCCTATTCCACCTTTTGTTATCACAGTACTTAGAACCATCAAAATCCACAAAAGTCTGATTTAGACTTTTATGAGAGCAGACTCTGCTGTAAGCATGTCACTGATTGGAGCTTTGGGGTGATTTCTGAGGCTGTTTTCTGGTGTTACAATCTTGCACTGGTATTGGGCTGTGAAACGTGCTGCCATTAGATGCCACACACACAATCACATCATTCTGCTCGCAACATACATAATGATGCTGGTTGAACTTCACGCTTTTAGGTGTTTGTAACGCTGTCTTAGGTGTGGGTAATGTTGTTTAAGATGTGCGTCATACTGCTAAAGGTATGCATAATGTTGTGTAAAGACCATGTACTGCGCTCACAGCACATATAATTTGAAGCATAAAAATAGAAAATGACAAGCACACATTTGCAATGTTTTTTATTTTAGAAGAATTACTTAAGGTCTAACTATATTTGTTTAAAGTTGTGCCATGCAAATATTTTTGAGTAGAAAAGTGTTAGAATAGCGATGGGTGTTTTATAAGGATTTAAGATGCATAAAAATGATTAAGGCCTTGCACATCAAGTTAGTCTAAACATAACACTAGCAAGGTTTCAGGATGTGAAAGTCTCCAGTCTAAAATTTCTCTGCTCTGTTCATCTGAGCCTCCACCATGACCTTTTCTGAACAACTGCAGAACAGGAATGTCCCACAAATAGTGACAGTGAATGTTGAAATTAATGTCTGACACCGATTAATTATCCCCAAATGCAGAACAAACTGCATTATATGTCATAACCACATGAGATTCAAGTATACACCATCTGTATGCCAGCTTACCAGTAAAAGATACAGAATTTTGGATTCATTTTTTGGAGAAATACACATTTTAAACGTAGACTTTATGTTGGCAGGACCCGTCTTTGAAATTAGCATTAGTCTATTTCTTTAACAAGCAGGAAAATCCAAAGCCTAATAGTCTTTTAGCTTTTACTGTTAATTTAGACCTGTGTTCACAACACTACATTAGACAATTGTGGGTATCTGAAAATAATACACACTTTCCAGCCAATCAAAATTAAGTATTCTCTGTGACCATGAATCAAATACATTTACTTTGTATTTTTGTCACAGTCTTAATGCTGAAAGGTGGATTGCCTTTAGTATGGTTCAAAGTAAGACAGGACAGCTAAACTTTGCATAAATAATTTTTAATCAAATTTAATGTTTTATATTATAACAGATATATTCTGATTGAACATTAACCTGACATTTCAGATTTGTTACATAGAGCCATCTGGGTAGTTGTCCTTGGAAACTGTTGGGGAAAGGGCAGGTATTATCAAAAAACATCAGACAGATGATTAGACAAATTGTTTTTCACCGTCTCTTACAAATTTACTTTAACCAGTACCAGTCAAAAGTATTAGTAGTAAACTATATCATACAATAAGAGCCCTACCTGCATACCGGTTTTTAAATTAAACTGTTAAAATCAGTTGGTAGAAGAGGGAAAATATTTTTTTCATTAAAAAGGACTATTGTGTCATTCTTTGCTCTTCTTTCAATAAAGAAATTCTCTCCATTTTTGATCAAACTGATGCTGCAGCAGCATCTATGTTGCCTGTTTAGGAGCCACCATCGATGTTTTCATATGAACTGTCCCTTCTCCCTGATCATCACACCTAATCTTTCCTGAGGCCTAAAGCTGCACTAAAAAGCTGCAGTTTTTTCTCTTATTCAAAATTAAATAGACTTTTTTAAGTATCGCTATTATATAAACCATTTCTTAGAAAATCTCATTAATTGGTCTATTAAGGAAACATGAGACTAGACTGCACGCCTGTTCAGACAGCTGTGTACAATACTGTTAATAGCTGTACAATACATCCTGTATTTGAATTGGCCGTGTACCCCATTCACACAAAGTCAGGCTATTATCCTGCCGGCTGACTGGTTTCTTTGCTATTCAGCCTTGTTTTAGTATACTGATACCCATCATAAGAACAACAACACACAGGAATGGATGGAGGGGTGGCGGTAGTGTACAGAGTTGGAGGTCCTTCTTTTCCAATCAATCAGAGCAGACATCTGCTGGCTTCCCTTCCACACATGCGCACACAACAGCACATACCAACAGGGCCAACATGCATCTAAGCGTTATTGACTTGTGTGGCTTCTTGCAGTGTCACTTTAGCTGGCTAGCAGCTTCTCATGCTGCGTATCATAACTTACTGTAAGCATGAAAACCACTGACAGTCGAAATTACAAGAGTGAAGCGAAAGTGTCACTAAGGACATAAACCATTTTTAATCAGACTTTATTTGGGTAGCCTGTTGCTGAAGTTTGGTTCCCAATCCACTGTCTTTTATATTTTAACCACTATGCATGCTACTTTATGCCTTTCATTGTAACACACTCCCATCTCACTTCATCAAAAATCACTGCTTTTGTTACATCCTTTACCATCTGGCTTTAAACAATACACCCTGTTCTGGGTGGAGTGATGAGGGCCTGTCAGAGATGAGGCATCTGAGGAAATTTGTTACCTGGGCATTTCTCAGGCACCTAAACAAGTGATGCAAAGGACCTGCCTGCTGTGGCCTCTTCTTTTAGCTGCTGTACAGACACTTCATGCTCAGCATCATCCTCAGCAGATGTGTGCTTATGGGCTGTATTAATATCTTTTGAAAGTGTTTGACTGTTTTGACTTTATGCAAGCAACAGCGACTCTTATAAACCTGTTAAGTGTCTGCCTTGAAACTAGTATCTTCCTCCTCCTGCTCCTCACAACAAATTTCTGCAGAAAACTCATCAAACTGCTTTATTTTACCCTAAGTTTTATTTTAACCTACAGCTTGTTCGTGGGAACTTCTCCTTCTTTATGTAATGCGGGCCTTATTCTGAGTGACAGAGGAGAGGCTGCTCACAATCAGGCATTTGTGAAATACAATGTCACTAAAAAATCTGAAATATTATCAAGAAACAAAATTTGCTTTATTTTGATTGGTTGCATAGTTACATTGAAACTGTATTCACTGAATTACTCTTTTGAAAATTTAGCAGAAAAGGAAACATTATGACTGAAAACCATGTTTCAGATGGAGAGAGCAAGAAAGTTTAGTGCCAACGTTCATGAAGAAGTTACTGAGTTCAGGTGAATACAGTTCCACCTCAGCATTTGAAAGACCAGATGTATGTTCATTTAGTGTTTGTTCATTTTCTTGATATCTTTCATACTTCTTTATTTGGGTTGTGATCTGTAACTTTGAAGGGTAGAGTAACTGATCCACATGATTTTCATCAACCGCTTCATTATGTTTCTCATTTATCCTCTATATGCAAGATTTTCCTTTAATCTGTCGACCATGTGAACATAGAGTTTGGTTCAGTTTTTATATGCATCTCAAATGCTGATGTGAATTCTTTCCTCCCATCACACGCAGACGCACTCACAGCACACAGGGTCTTTATTAACTCTGCTACATTAAAGGGTCATTGACCTGATGTGGTCTAACACTGACTGGTAGATGTGAATTTATAGGACATCAGTGACAAATGCGGGCCAGATGAAGACAAGAAAAAACTTAGGACAGCTGCATGTGTCTGCTTTTGGTTTCCTGAAGTGAACTGAACATAATAGTTTAGGTTTTCAACATGCCAGTCTGATTTGTCATGAACTCCAAGTTCTTTTAGTCTGTCAAGAAATCTGGCTGGATGTATAATAAATCAGACATGCCTTCTCAAAATGTGTCTTTCCAACCATCCATTGATGTCATTCACTCTCTAACATTTCAATTGGCGTAAATATGGCCAGTCTTTAGCTACCGGCTTTCTCGCAGCTTTCATGTATGTAGAGCCATGTCTATATTGTGCATGGCATAATTGTGACTATGATCTCAATGGCCAGCCTAATGTACAGACTGAGGTCCTCACGCAATGGACCACACACACACATACGTGCACCATTTGGATACTTGACTAACTCAAAACTATTAGTTAATCATTTTGTGACATGCCCAGAGGGACATGTTGTCCCCTTTGCTTTAACCAAAGAGAGTGAAGAAAGCGAGAGAGAGAGAGAGCAAATGAGAGCACTCTCTCCCTGAAAGCTACTCACCACTGCTGTGACGGACAGAAAGAACGAACGCAGGGAGGACAAGAGAGGGGAAAATAAACGCCAAGGACAGAGTGGAGGAACAGAAAAGGGAATGTGAGGCTGGCTGAGGCCAGAGAGTATGGTGCTGAGGGGAGAGACGGTGAGTGTGAAAGCAGAGTGTGGTCATTATATCTGCCCTTCAGCGCCCCCCCCTTCCAAACTCTACTACCAACCTCACTCTCTCTTGCTCTCTCTCAACATTGCCAGGCGAGAGTTTGAGCATAATGTGTGGCGACAGTGTGAGACGATCAAGAATAATTCCTGTATTCAGAGCTGCCACGGCTCGCCCCTCCTCCTCTTCATCCTTCTCTTCTTCATCCTCTCTCTCAACTCCACTGACAAGTCAGGCCTGGATATCATTGTATCATTTATCCCAGCCTCGCCTCTGCCACTCTGCCTCTTTTGCCCAGAGGGAAGTGTGAAAAGTGTGCGTGTGTGTAAGTGTAAGAGAGTGTGTGTCTCCATGTGTGATGGTCTCAGTGTGTAAATGTAATTGTGTGTATATGTGTCTATGCATGTTAGTGTCACTCTGCACTTGTGTGTATGTTGGGCTCTTGCTGACTGCAAATGGGCTTTTGTGGAGTTTTTTGGAGACTGCACTTAACAGCTCGCTCAAGGGAGATACACACACACACACACACATACACATACACAAACACACAGAGCTGTAAGGGTTCACAGAAAAAGAGGGCGAGCAAGCAGAGTGAGAGGGAGAATTAGGGCGAGAAAGAGAAAGAGAGAGATTGTGAGAGTGGTGGGAAGCGCTTTTTAAAGCCCCGCTGCCGCGTCTGTTTTGGCTCTGTCAAACAACAAGAGGGCTGGAGACACACTTTGTGCACAGCATCAGACATCAGAAATGGACTCGTGGCTGAAGGCGATCCACTTCACCCAATCTGCTTCACCACCGACGGCGGCAGCGGCACGCAGCAAAACACTTGTTGTTGTTGCTGCTGCTTCTGTCACTCTGCCTACTGAAACGATGAACCCACTGTGATCTGTGACCCGTCACTCAAACTGCATCCAGGCCATTTTCTCCAAACTGTCGCTCCAGCTGATACTAGTGACTTCTAACACGTGATACTTATGTAGTAAAGAGTTGGAACTATGCGGTGTAGAGTTATAAAACACATTGTATTGTCACAGTTGTATTGTCTTTATATATTTTTAGCAGGTTTATTTTGTTACTGTCAAATGAATTTTAAATGTGAATTTGAAGCAGGCAGTTGTGTTTGACCCAGGAGCAGTTAGTTCACATAACAAAGTTATTCTCTTGAAAAGCTTTACTAGTGCTGGCTCTTTCAATTTAGACTCGTGGTTTCTAGTTTCAGGCAGCGTCTCGTGCTAGAATAACACTGTATTTCAAAGTAACACAAATTTTGTCAACTGCTAATGCCTGCAGTACTGTACAGACCTACAAGAACATTCTACTACACATGCATGAAACAAGCTGATGAACAGCAAATGATGTACAGACCCTAATTTATTTACATTTGTCTGAGTATATAAAGTAGTGTTGTATTTTAGTATTAGTCTTTAAGTATTAAAGTTATTTATGCAAGCCCTTTTATGAAAATGTGTAAAACAATATTTAGACTATAATTTTACATTAAAACTTTCCTGAACTTCAGTTCATTTACAGTGATCTTACTGTGTTGCTTGTTTAAAGTCGTGTAAAAACATCTTGGAGAAAACTAGTGATGTGTAAAAATATAAATCCCTTCAAAGAGAAAGAATATTTTTTTGGAACCCTACTTTTAGTCTTATCATCTCATGTTACTTAAGCATTTTGCCACAGGAAAACACATCCTTGAATAACTGGATTGATATAAGTTCACTGTCTTGTGTGAAATTCAAGTGATGAAATACTCTCAAAGAAAACTTTTTTTGGAGGGGGTACTTGTGTTTGTTAGGTGGTTTTATTAATCAGTTTTACAGCAGATATCTAATCCAGCAGACTGTATTACATCCATCATATCACAAATGGATGACACATACTGGAAAATATATCATTTAGAGTGCCAGCAAATTCAGGCATAAACAGAGTGTAGGCAGAGTGTCTGTATTCACACACACAGTCACAGTTTAAACAGATAACATGTTTTTGGGAGTGCACACACTCAGCACACATGTATACACACGTTCTGCTCACACCTTGACACACTGATTCTCATGTATACACATATTTTACACACACATAATCTCTCCTAACATGACCCTGCATGCGAGTGTGTGTATATCAATAAAATATTGTGGCATGAATAAGTGATAGGAGACATAATGGAGAGGCAGCTGAGCCGAGCTGGGCCAGGCCAGCTTTTCACAACGCTGGAACTTGCTGTCAACACAGTGTCCAACAAAAGTCAAGTCTGTTTGCTTGTACAGTGCTTTTGCGTGGGCATATATGTTCCTAATAAGCAGCTAACTGTCATAATTTGGAGGTCAAAGGTTATCAAAGTACATGAATGTTCCACATTATGACATAAAGAGACCCAAAGTGGCCTGCAGTTCATGGGACTGATATATGTCCAATCACATGTTGTTGCAAACATGCAAAACACCAGTATGATCGATGTGTTGGTATTGAAATGGTTTAAAAGAAAACCAAAAACTATTTCAAATTGTGACTCTGATCAGACTGTGGAACGCACCAGCTCTTTTTATGCCTCCACTGATGACAGGCTGGTGAGAGACATGATGTTTTCAGGTTGTCAGTCCATCCGTAAGTGTTTCAGGACTTTCTACCATTCTTATGAGAGCAGTATCTCAGTGACTCGTTCAGGAAATGTTACCAAATTTGGTGCAAACTACCACTTTGACATAAAAAGGATCTGATTAGAACTGATAGGCAAATAGGACAAAATGATGAAGTGATGATATTTTATAAACAAAAGGTGAAAGGTCAACTTCACTATGATATCAAAGTGTTCTACTAAAACAGTTTTCTTGCTGTTATTCAATGCCATAATGCAGGAACAGAAAAGGAAATTGTGACCATATTTCACATACGGTCACATACTGAATTGATGACAATAATCTTGGACACTAATACTCAACAAAAGTGAGTAAGTAAACATGTCTGGCTTCTGTACAATGAAAAAAAAGATTTTTTTTAACAAATATATTTACTGTACAAAAAACAACAATCTGATCAAAACTGCCTAACATGTTAAACAGTGGGATCCTCGGGATGAGGCAGATGTTAGCATGCTTTACAGGCTGCTACCCATCTGAGGCTTTTTAATAAAATCATGTTTTCTTCTAGAAGATTGGCAGCATTGATTTTATGTTAAAGCCCAACACTAGCACACAAAGTGTATCAATCAAATGAGATCTAGACTGACTGAACCACATGTGGAAAATGAAAATGGACACTTAAAGGTTGATATCGTAAGACTTGCTGTGCAGCTACTTGTCCAAGATGAAAGCTCAGATATGATTATACCACTTTAAAACAATTAGAGCTGATGTATGAAAAGCATCTGCTTCATGTTGATGCTGTGGAGGAAATGTTGTATATCTTTTCCACCCTGCATAACACAGACGCAGACAAAAGAAATATACTTCACTACTATAAGTAACCTGTCCTTTCTTTTTTTTTCCTTTTTTTTGTTTTTTTTCTTCTTCTTCTTCTTTTTTTTGCTTCAATGGCCAGGTCTAAACACCCTACTCCTCAGCTACATTTTCCTGCTCCTCTGTGGGATTCCAAAGCATTAGGACAAATAAAATGAATTTACAAGGTGTCATTGTCCACAGCTTTAATCTCCTCTTCTCCCTCTACATGTCCTTTGTAGTTCATGTTGTTTGTATGTACCATAAGAAATCTTCTTTAGCATGACCTTGGGGACTTATCATTGAAAAAAAGATGGTCAGAAATTTAGGGGTGACTTTTGACAATGATGAAGCATTTGAGGTGCAGGTAAAGTGAGTTGAACATTCCTGCTTCCTTCAACTAGTTTAAATGTGTCAGAGATTAGGTAGTTTTTATCTCTTACTAATGTACAAAGGGTAAAATCTGTTTTTCTTAAAAAAAAGAAATATGAACCACAACTATTTAAGATTTTTTTCTTTTTTTTTAAATCCTGCATTTCTACACCACCTAACATTTTGTTTAAACAAATTTCTAAACCAACTGAAGGGGTCCTCCAAAAGTATGGGGTTTTCTTGCAGACTAATAGAACTGTGTAGGTTAAATATGCTAATTAACCATGTTTTATAGCTTTTTAAGACTCCAAAAAATGAGATCTTGAGGTTTTCAGAGAGTCCTGGGTCTTACATAAGCATAAAAACCCTGATAGTTTTACACACTGCTTCGCCTGGTCTTCTTTTGAGAACACAACAAACTTATGAAACCAAAAATAGCCTATATTGTAAAATCAGAAGTGGCTGCCTGGTGTTTCAATGGTACTACACACAGATATTAATTTTCCATGTGCTTTTGTTGTTTTGTTTTGAGCGTTCTTGTCAAACCCTGTGTGTATGTGCATTTTTGCAGGTTTTTCATGTTCATTTGCTGTTTTTCAATGTAAATCTTTTAACCTCTGCTTTCTTGACCCGTGTCTAACCTGTTAAAAGAAAGTGCATTTGCTTCACATTGAGGCAAATAATGGAAATCATGCTGCTTAAAGGTCAAACCACAGGTTAAAAGCTGACCTTTATCTACCAAACAACGAACTTGCAGTTTATTCAAACACAAGCATGATAGATTTGTCCCTTTCGAAAACAGCTTTTCTACTGTATATAAAGGCAATCCTCATGTAATGGAGTCCCGTCTTTGTATCCAGCTTTTCAAAGGACTCATCTCCTTTATACAGATCAGCTGAACTTTTTCCCTTTTGACCTTTTGCTGACTGCTTTTCTTACTGTGTGTGTCTCTGTGTGTACAGTATGTGTGTTTTTTGTCTCATAGGGTCAACCTGTACACAAGTACCCATAGTACGTTAGTGTTGCACCTAATGGAGCCTTGTTCTCCTTCTTACCAGCTCTGTAGTGCAACATGAGTTTGCTTTCATTTGCCACTGATCTAGTTTCACACTTGTTCCAGGAAAAGCATCGCAGAGACATGTGTGAGTTTGTGTGTAAATGTGTGTGTGTGTCAGATGACTGTGTATGACTACGGTGACTATATTTAGACTTTAGATTTAGAATTCAGGTCTCTTTTGAGAGCATCACTTTTCTAACTGATGTGACTGATACAGGGTCGCCTGCTTACATTGTTTCTGTAGTGGCCGATAGCAGACTGAATGCTGTCAGACCTCATCAGACATCAGAAACAATGCCCAGCTTATGTCAGATTTCTAGCCTGATGAACAAAACCAGTTTAGAAGACCGTATACTGATGAGAAAGGAACATCAAAATCATGACTCCACAAAAGGCTCTCCTGGCCTTGAGTTAAACATTCAACCGCCATATTGTGTCATTTGAGCTTTGTAGCAGAACTACTGGTAAACAAGTTCAATAGAAGAAATAGTTTGGGTTCAGAAGGCCTTTGCAAGGCCTTGACTGTAACTGAATATAGTAATTTGTTTGTTGGGCTTTCTGCTTTTAGTTTTTTCCACAGCAAAATAAATGTATGCTTGATAAGATTCTTTGGCTTAAAAAGCTGCTAGGTTGTTTTTGTAATATGTTTTGGTTCATTACCCATCTGTACCGTGAAGCAACGTCCAATCAACTTTGCTGAGTTTTTACAGGATCCGAGCAGACAGTATATCCCTATGCGCTACATAATTCATGTGGCTGCTTCTGTCCTCTGTCACAACATCATTAAACACTAGTGACCCAGTAATACTGGCAGCAATTTATGCCTATACCATTGTTTTAAGGCCTACCACAGGTGATATGGTAAGCTTCAAATCGTAATGCTGGCCTGTTTCATCCGCATTGTGTGTTTACAGCAACAACTTCCAAATTCAAATACCACGCATGGAATGAAGGAACGGTCCACATATGTCCATTTACTCTGGGTCCCTTGAAAAAGTTAATCCTATATTCATTATAATTCATGATACAACTTTTACTATAATATGAACCTTGCAAGGCAGCTGAGCTGCTGAGATTTCAAGTCTGAAATCTGACGAGTCCATCTTGAAAAGTTCCCACCATATTTGTGTTTGTCTGGTAAGGATATGACCAGACCGATCAGTGTCCTTTGAGGAGAAAGAGGTGGTAGCCATAAGCCTGGTTTAGTTTCAGGGAAAGCGAGAAGCAGTTGCAAGCTTGTAAACCATGGCGGTGTTGGGTCACATGGGGCTCCAACTATGTTGGGCTTAATAATTTAGGATTGGCTATCTGAAGTAAATAATAGTAAAGTTAGTAGTAGGATTTAATTTACATTAACTCCACCGTCTGGCACCACCCTTACAAAGGGAAATGATCAATTAATCAGTCTCATGAAATTAACAACTATTAATTTGGAACTATGATAACTGATTAATTTAATATTTATAATCAAAGTCCTAATCAATTGTCAGTAAAAGTTGAAGGATTTGGAGTTCTGCAGCATAGAGGTTGACAACGTTCACTTTTGTACAGATTAAACAGACAAAAAATTGACTGGTGTCAAAAGCATTTATTTAACAGATACTAAACAAAACACACAATATCTAAACTACAAGCATATGCACTATTTACATGTATGTGTATGTATGTGTTCGTGTGTGTGTGTGGGTGCGTGTACGTGTACGTGCGTGCGTGTGTGCGTGTCTGTGCCTGGTGGGCAGACAAAGACAAGATGGCTGACTCAAAATGGTGGTTAGGACTGCATGGCTTAAACAAAGGAATCTAAAACAA
>JAPZDV010000024.1:1905215-1920616 GCA_029814665.1 Acanthurus lineatus
TTCTAAGTCTCAGCTGGCAGACCTTGTGTCCTGGCCGCTGGTGCTGACTTAACTTGCTGACTCCTGGTTGATCCTTCAGCAGGCTCTCATGTCGCTGCTCTTGGTGAGTGCGGCGTAGCAATCTGCATTGAGCAGGACTGCTAGAGAAGTTGTCTGACTGCGTCCTCAGCCCTGTAGAGCTTCTGAGAGAGGAGCAAGAGAGAAGAGAGTCCTTGGCCCTGTGGGACTGCTGAGAAGAGAAGGACTTGTCCTCTGCCCTGTAGGGCTTCTCAGGAGAGAAGAGAGAGATGTGGGGGCAGAGATGGTTTTTATTGTCTGTGTTCACACCTAGGTGTGAAATCTGGGGAATTATGGGAAGTTGAGTTTCTGCCCTTTATCTGAGTGGGGGTTTCATCCGAAACTCAGATTCAGGCCAGATTACCCACTAAGGTGTGATCTGCAAGGCCTTTCTTTGCTCTATTCACATGGTGAGGTCCCAACAGCGGCCACTGTAGAGGTTAGCGTGGATGCTACAATAGCAGCAATTTTATTAGAATTGGACAACATTTCCTCATCAAAAGAAGAGCAAAGAATGACACTGAAGGCTTTTCAAGGTGGAAAAGATGTTTTTTTGTTCTTCTCCCTACTGGCTTTGACAAGAGGAATGAATGTGACAGACAGAACATTCATATAATCACCTTCCAACTTTTTTTTTAGTGACTTGCCCCTTCCAAACACTGTTTGTGGGCTGTTTCTCAGATGGACATGTGAAACATATCCTATGGGTATGTGAAACATTCTATCTTGCATGTCAGGTTACTAGAATATTCTTAGGCCCACAACTAAAATAACTAAAAAATTTCCACATATAGCCAAATATATGTACCTAACTCTAAATCAAACCAGGAGATATAGGCCTTGTCTTTCCAAAACATCCATTTATTTACAGTAAATGAAATGTTGTAGTTAATGAATGACTTTCCATGCTTTCCAAGTGTGACACGCAGATGCAGACATGTACAGTATATGGTATTTTTATCAATGTTAATTCTCCACATTCTCACATGCACGTGGTGTTCAGCAGCAGCCTTATCTGACCCTTTTCTCAGCATGGTTGTGGGGCTGGTCAGATATGTGATGTGATGATGAACGACAGTCTCTTGACGCTGTGCTGTCCATCAGTTTCCTTGGCGGATACCAACACCAGCTACCTCTTTCAGCTGAGACCAGCCCTCCTGTCCAGAACCATTGACAAGGGTCTCTCCAACATGCTTGTCAAAAGACATCAAACCATATTTATTTCTGGGGGTGTGTGTATGTGTTGGTGCGCTTGTGTATTTAGGTTAGGATATGTCAGTGTTCTACAGAGTGGGATCTGTTCTCCATACCGGCAGTTTGCTTATAAAGTGCTTACCCAAGTAGAACTATTCAATGTGCTTACTCTTGATAGACTGCCTTTTTAAAATGCTTATGTGGGCCTCAAGCACTTTTTCATACATGTATGGGGTTTAAAATGGACAGTTTGGATATTATTTTTACTATTTGCCTTTATATTTTCTTTTAAGTATGTTTCTCTAACCTGAAAGTTCTTTAAAACTCATCTGTTCATCTGGTTGCTCATTGTTGTCCTGTTGTACCTCATTCTGAGCTCTCAGCAATCACTTCAGTGTGTACAGTTCTATCATAAACAATGTATTGTGCGGCCCAGGCTAAGGAAATAAAAAATCAAGTTGTTGCAGATGAATTAGCTGTAGCTAGTTGTATGTGTACAGTTTCAGCTGAGCACACTAAATACTACATTCTTTTCATTTTTGCTGTTTATGTTACTCATTCGATGGACCAGTCTGGGTCTTTTGTTGCTCTCTTTTGGCCCACGTATAAACACAGCAGTCGCCCTATAAAAGCAGCTCCATACTGTGACCAGTGGTGAGGCGGCTGTCAGTCTGCTCTGAGTAAGTATCCAGTCAAATCCTGGGTCACCACTAGGTTTTCATTAGAGGCCTAATTCAAAGCGGCCCACATAGAGTGTCAGGAGTGTCCCAGCCTGTTGTTGGCACCCTTTATAACACACTCTAATGAGCAGCCGCTGGGAAAGTTGTGGTCAGCTGTTTATATGGAGCTGGTGTAGCTTAGAATATATGGTCAGAGAAGACGAAGAGAAAGTCTCCACTCAAAGGTCTGAATTAGCCCCATGAATCATTTACTTTCTTTTTAATTTGCTCCTTAATCATGCAACCTGTTGACTATCATGATTCATGGGACTAGCGGCTGGTTAAGGTTTACCCTGCTGGAGTTTAAGCATGAGGCCTTCATGCATTCTCAGTGGACATGTCAGAATCTGGGCTTAACACTGTAGGCAGAATTGTAAACGTGCTAAGCATCTCTTTGTCTTTGTGATCAGTCTAGAAAAAGTTCTAGATAAGAGGTTCAGGGGTTCTTCATCGTTGATGATTTCAGGACTGCAGCATTAACCAGCCTTAACAGCAGTGCTCTTTCGACAATTATTTTTTATTAAAATGCAAATTATGAATCAGTTCAATAATGAACAATTCAGTGCGCTTGCTCCTAGCAGGTCCTGAGTGTTTGAGCGTAGCATCAAATGACAGAGGTTTCAACATCCATCACGTGGCTCCATTTGAACCATGCACATGCCATCTATCCTGATATGTGGTATGTGTGTCTGCAGCCGCATTAATGTGCACTGTCCTTTACACAGGAGGGTGTGTTAAGCCTGGCTTTTCACAGTCCATCAGGATGATCTCCGGTAGATGTTAATGAGCTTTCCCACTAATGTGGGCTCAGTCGCCCAACTCAACAGCTTTCTAAGGATTGTGCAGAGCAAAGGCTCACATAGTGATGCTGACATGCTTTCATGTGTAAAACATCTGTAAGTCATTATTGATGGTATATTTATACATATTATTGGTGGAACTCAGTGTCCTTAGATGCAACATGTGGGTGCTATGGATTCATGATGCTGGTAAAAAGTAATATTTGTTGTGTGACACTGTTACTTCTTGTAGAGATTCTGAAAGTTATATCATTTGAAAAGTAGTTCTTTAGGTTTGTTTATCTCACAGCCACAAACTTGATTGAGCTGTGTTTAACAACGTATCTGTTGGCCTTTCATTAGTTTATGTTTAGAAATTCATTAGTCATAATATCCTTAGCTTAATTAAGCTTATCCTGCCACTTTGAGGCTGAGACAAAAAAGTAGCATTGGTGAAAGGCAGCTGTAGGTTTTTCATTGTGTCCATGTCCTGTAAATAAAGAAAAATCTCAGTAAATGATCATATTTTTAAAAGTTTGGATGATTCAATGACTTGAGGAAAAGAATTCATGACTGCAGTGTCTCTTAACTCCTCTTTACAGCAATGATCATCACTCTAGTTACAGTAGAAACTGAAAAAGGAAAGTGAAATATCCTGAATTAGAATGCTTATTCAACAGGTGAAGATATTATTGTCATGAGTGAAACCATCATTTCTGAGGGTAGAGACAGACACATGTAGCAACATCACTGTAATGACTAAAGTTCCTCCATATTTAGAAATGCAAATGAAGTTTGTAGATATGGTATATGGTCACTGTGCATTTTTCCACAAAGTCGTACAGGGTCAATACAGAGAAGAAGAAATACTTCGTCTTTGTATTGGTTATGTAAAAAACAAGATCAGATCAAGACAGAAACAATGCAGTTAACCACACCACACAGTAAAGTCCACACAGTAAATTCTAGTTATTAAACATTGTAAATGTCCACCAATGTGCTTATGTGTACTTATGCAAACCTAAAAATAGTGAAACTATGTCTGCTGGCCATGTGCAAAATTACCATTCATTATGCTAAATGCTGACCTCTAATTGCTCCAATTTATGCCTAGGAAATAAAAACTGCTTTGAAAAAAGCCTCCACTAAATTAATGTCATATAATCTTTAAGATTTTAGTTTTATTTAAAATTTTTATATACTGTTTTATTCTTTATAGAAGTCAGTTATCTTATGATAACTAGATTTAGTGACTGAATTACCATATGTCCTTTGTTGGGTTTGTTTTACAAGTACTGCTATGGGCCAGAAGGAACCCCCATTTGGGCCGACACCAATATGAACATGAATCATTTTTCACATCAGCATGTGAGCATATACACTTCTGTGTACGCGTAAGTGTGAATGTGTGTCAGACTGCTGGGGGTTGGAATGTGACGTGAGAGCACTAATCAGAGCCAGCTGGGGCCAACGGTGAGATTAAAGTTAAAACACAAAAACAATCAGCTGGGATAAGTATACTATCGCCATGGGTTACTGCCCCCATCCAGGCTTCTCAGGGGGGAAGAGGGACAGAGATGGAGGAAGAGAGAGAGAGGATGGAAGGATGGAGCTATGGATGGGACTCTACCCAGCCCGGCTGGCACAGACCTTCTGATTAAGAGCTCCTTTGTATTTTCTTTGATCCCTGCCTCTCAGTGGTGAGTCTAGTCTCCCCACAACATGAACATGACACACACTGCAAGGCCACAGGAAGTGCTTTGTATATATAGCTTTGGTTGTGAGAGTGTGTGTGTGTGTGTGTCTGCATGTGTGTATGTGTGTATCCTTTTTCCAAATTTTCAACAATATATGTGAATCTTGCAAAGGATGGAATTAGCATAAAGGAACAAATGATGATTACAGTTCATGAACTGACTTGAAAACAATGATCAACTACTGATTTAAAGGTCATCAGTGAATGTTGATGGCCAAGACTGTTTTGGGCTCTTTTTGTTTTGTTTTTTTATTTTGAGCTATTTGTTTGTTTGTGTTTTAGATAAATTGTTGTTTAGTGTTTGGTATTCACTGTTATCTATTTTAAAAAATAACATTGCTGCTATTTACATTGCTTAATTTTTTATGTAACTCTGTCTGCTTTGTTGAATGAAAATTAAAAAAATAGTTGCATTTGCATTTGTGCGCAGTGTGGTCATAATGCATCCCTGATCATCTCTGAACGAAGATGGCTTTGTTGAATGTTTCACAGTCCCTCTTTAATGTATCCTGGATGTATTTACACCCAGGCACTATCAAAAACTACATGACTTCAATCCGATCACCAAAATATGCTTTTTAATGTATTTGTAAAGCAGGTATCACTTACACTACTCTCCATGATTTGGTACAAAAAATAATTGTGAAAAGATTTAGGTTATTTCATTATTGCGTTGTTTTTGCCCTAAATAAACTATGCAATAAGTGATATCTGCTATGCTAGCTGTCGGCTATCGAGCATACCTAAATCAAGTGGGCTCCACTGTAGTGAAGGGCTGTAAATCATTCACAGTATACTTAGCAACATATAAATAAACTTTTTTATATAAATAAACTTGCCTTGCTTTGCCTTTCCAGCCCTGTGACAGTTTGCTTTTTTACTCCGTATAGCTGATGATGTGACAGAATGCAAGGTTTTCAGTCAACATACAGACATACTTTTTTTTTTTTTGTATTTTGCATCTGAGACCAGATTCTAACTGTGTGCTTGTACGAAAATGAAAGTGTGTGTGCTGTAGTCTTTGTGTGTTTGTGTGAGTGTATAAGAGGATTAAGGCCTGTTCACAGCCGAGGGTGCAGACTGGACCATCTCTGATCCTTCCCTCTATGTCCGATTTGCTGATGAGATATTAACTTGTGGCTGTGTTGTTATATGTGTCTCTGTCGGATTGTGTGTGGATGCCCCTCCAAAAACAGCAAAATTTTCTTCCTTGTTCAACACTGCCAAGAGTCCTGTTTCCATCCCTCCCTCCATCCAGCTCCGGCCTGAAAACCCTCCCCTGTTATCTCCAGCTGTGGCATCTGCTGCTGTTTTACTGATAGCTATTTGGACTCTGTATCTTGCGTTGACTTGCACTTTCTTTTGAAGTGTGGCCAATGGTGTCGTCCCAGAGCACTGCTCCTGTCCCAGCAGCCGCACAGAGTCAACACCAGCAACAAAACAACTTCTAAGATTAGACTATACCCGTGCTGATATCTGGAGTCAAAGCTTCCTTTGAAAACATTTTATTTTAGGGCCCTGTCATGGTCAATGTGCTATTTGAGAGGTTTTTTTTCCCCAAAACCAGATCAAAGCTCTGGAGAAAACACTGAGCACAATATATGTATAGTCAAAATCCTATTGTCAACTCTAGAATTTCATATACATGTGACTTTTTGTACTGAAAATGAAAGTTTTAAAGGCAAGTTAATATATGTATTAACACAAAATATTTACACTAACAGGCAGCTTAGATCAGCCATCCTTTCAAAGCCCATATCGGTCAAACCCTACACTAGTTTCAATTTCTTTATTGGCCTCACTCCAGAACAGCATTATCTACACATCACGTTGGACAAAACCACCTTGTAAATAACCATATTACTTTACCTAGTCACATTATCCCCAGAGGAAAAGATCCCCAACATTAGAGCGCTGGGGGATTGTGTCGGGGGCGTGAGAGGTTAAGACTTGTTGAATAGCTGGTAGGCGTCACACAATGAGGTGGATTAGGCAGCACTAGAAAGGGCCTTTAGGGCTTTACTGGGGTGTTCAGCAGCTTACAGCGCCTACAATAACACTGCAACAGTGTAGATCCAGCTGGGCTAGCTGCGGTTGGCAAAAAGGCTAGTTGGGAAGGCAAGTGGCTGGCAGTTACTCTCAGAAGCTGTAACACAGCAAACAGAGTTTAGGGAGGCAATATATTAAATTTTATTGACTAGCAGAAAGAATAAAGCTGAGGAGTTACTAATTGGTGAGAAAAAGCACAGGGGCATTTTGCTCGAGGTCCCATGGGTACTTCCAAAGGACATGGGTGTCACATTGGTAAAAGGGCAAAGAGCTGGCAAACAGGAGCGGCGCAGGACCGAGGAGGAGAGGTGAGGTTCAGTCTCAGTGGCTCCAGCACTTGCCTCTGCTTGCCTGGAGCCGTGGCTGGAAAAATGATATCATTACAGATGACCCATATTCTTACAGATAAACCTCAGCACTGTGCTGTGATACTGAATACAAACTGCAGTGTGAGACAGAATTGTCCTCTAAAGTGCAGAACTAGTCTGCTGATTTTAGACAGTTTGTGCTATTTTACTCATAGATGATAGTTTTTGTCAGTGTGTTTGTATGTTTGTGTTCTGACTATTGTTTTTGCTTCCACAATGTGCTACATCATTGAACCAGACACCAGCTATGTGCAGCAAAGCAATATTGTATAACCATATATCAACGTATATTCTGTTTCCCCACACTGCTCAGTAAGCCCCTAATCTTTTGACCCCTTTCCCACCATAGCAGCATTTCATAACCATCTTACCATAGGCATACCACCACCCCCACCCTCACCCTCAATCCCGTAACCTATAAAAAAAAATGGTTACACACTTAACAGGAATAAAAAGTGGAACACTAAATTAAATTTTTCCCACAAGTGTTTTGCACAAGAGATTCCAATATAAACTTCAGAGGATAAGTTTAGCCTTTAATTCATCATAGTGATATATTCATATAAAGTATGTCCAGATACATAGATAATAGGTGTGATACATTGATATTATAGTTGCTAATGTAGCTTCAAGTAAGCAGTAACAGTATTATTATACTGAGTTTAAGTGGAGACATATGAGAGCTGTAGGGTCAAAACGTAAAAGCTCTCTTTTATAGGTTTTTAATCTTGACAGATAAAAAATTATTAGCATCTATTATGAACCTCATCTAATAAAGTGCCAGTATTGGACAAGCAGTGTAAACCAGCAGTCCTCACCTCTGCATGGGATTACTGCAGCATTTCTGCCACTGTAATATGGAGGGAATTAAGCAGGAGGAGGGTGGTAGGGCAGGCGGCAGACAGGGATAACACTGCAGAGTGGCACATTGCGTGTTAGCCAGGATAATAACAGTGTGGTTTGTATTAGGTTTCCTGGGCTAAAGTAAGAAGCTTCCACTTCCTGCATGCCCTCTGTGACAAAGACAGCATCCACATTCACTTCTGAACATCTGCAAGACATATTAAACACTGTGGGTTTTATGTCAATATAGTATGAAATTTATAAAGACTCTTAAGCTAATTAGATCTGTTCATCTAAAGGTCAAAGATGTGTTTTGCAGTTAGTTTTTGACAGTCAGCAATGTGCAGTTCAACATCGTCTCAAACTGCAGAAAGAATTCATAGCTTAATAGTTTGGCACAGTAAAATCTCCAGCAGTGGAATTTGTTTTAAACCGATCGCAGAGAGAAAATGTAAGTCACAGCAGATTACAGCTACACACAGCTACAGAGAGCAACTCAGCTTTTATTTTTTGGTCTATATTTACTTAAGATTTTTGATGTTAGTGCAAGCCATCATGCTAGTATCTTTTTTAGATTTTTTCTCAATTTTTCATTTTTCAAGCATAACCCATTGTTACTGTATAAGTCTGTTGGACTGCAGGAGGTAGCTGCAGCAATGCTATAGTTAATGGGGATCCTAAGAAACTAAAGTAAACTAAATTCATTGTATCACTTTTAGCATTTTTTCCAACATACAATGAAGCTGTCATGTAAATTAAAATTAAATGAAGCACTACACCAGGACTAAGGCTGTGTTCAGAGCGCAGGTCAGAGTCCCTGAAAGGAGCTGATGTATAAACCTCTCACATATCAACAGGTCATACAGAACTGCAGGTCAGACAAGCTGATTGGTTGGTCCAACTTCAGAGCAAAAAAAAAAAGAAAAGAAAAGGTTGTGCAAGTTGTCGGCACAATTATAAAAGTAACAGCCATCTGCATGCAGCCAGGAAAAGCATGTTCCGTGTAGCAGCAACTGCCTGCACTTTAGTTCTAATGTACATGCATTATCAAATCCTGCTCTCAATTTGTTGATGACAGTCATGCTCTGTCATGGATGCACACTGCTGCAAATTCTCAGGGCGTCGACCACTGTCAGCAGCCAGGCAGCAGCAGCAGAGTGAATACAGCTAGGCGCCTGATGGACGTCACAATGCACTACATGCATCACAGTCATAATGCTGTGCTGCCACTTGCACGCATGCTATTCTGTCCATATATCGACAGAAATGGTTTACAGCATGTAATAACTGTAATAGGTTCCTTATGGAAAGATCCTCAACAGAGCAGCTTAGTTAGTCCACAGTGAGCGATGTTGAAGGACTGTATAGCAACGTGACATGTCAGAGAAATACTCCTTGTCACCCAGAGAATGTTGGGGGAAGTTCGGTTGTTTCAGAATAACTGATGTCCACTGATGCTGTGGGTTAATCCCACAGATGTGCACTTCCTCTACATCTAACAGAGAGGCAGGTTCATAGTGTTTCGATGAGTAATTCATTGTAAAGCAACACAGGCAAAACTGCTGGGATCTCCTTTTTCCTACGGTCTGGAAATTTAGTAATGATGCTCTAAAATGTTTATTGTACTTTTTCCTTTGACTGTCATGGACACTTTGCATGAATAAAATGGTATCATATTTCCTTTAATGTTTGAAATTTCTTTTATATAGCCATGTTTCTTTGCTGAACAGGAGGGGAAAAAAATTCTGGTTTACTCTAACTTGGATAGCATGTAACATGAATGTTTTTTACTTTTTGTTTTTCCCTCCCAATAAGTTACACTTTTTTTAACACTTGCTTATTTACAAACTGCCTGATTGCATATCTGCTCATGTTTCTTAACCTGTTGCCTTTGTTTGATATTACAAGCAACAGGACAAGCCATAGTAAACAAATAAAATCCAAGTTGAGGAAAGCAGAATTATCCTTTGAGAAACACCTCTTAAAAAATTGAACAATATAAACTGTTTTCTGTTTCTACAGTTAAATGTTTTATAGACTGAAATTAAAATAATTCTAGAAGTTGCCCTTGTCTAATTTTATTAAAAATTTGGGCTTTAATGCCCCCAGGGAGGCATAAATTTATTTTTTATTTTTCCAGTCATTTAACAAACTACCTAAAATGCTAAGAAAGTATATCAAGATGTTCTGACACACACAGCCTTAAAAGAAACATGCCAAAATAAAATGATGGAAATTAGATAAAAATGATTATGACTTAAATCAGGAGGTAACTTATCAAAGAATAAGCAGAAAGTCCTGACAGAGTACCATCATTAGATTTTGGTGCTCTAAATTTTTTTAACACTAGTTGCTACAGACAGCATTCCATTTGGTACTCAAAAAGTATAAATGTTGGATACTCAGCGTTAAAACGAAGATATTTTGTTTCCGTCGCAATAGGATTACAGAGGATCTGTCAGAAGACAAATTGTTCATGTAAACATTTGGCAAACACAGTTCTGTTGTTTGATCAGCTCAGTTGTTGTGATTTAAAACAGATCACCTGATGGCTCCCACTCAGCGTTCTCTCTCTCTCTGTCCGTGTGTGTGTCTGTCTGCAGAGCTGCAGAGGGAGGGCAGCATCGAGACCCTCAGCAACAGCTCGGGCTCCACCAGCGGCAGCATCCCACGCAACTTTGAGGGCTATCGCTCCCCCCTGCCCACCAACGAGAGCCAGCCACTCAGCCTCTTTCCCACCAACTTCCCCTAGAGTCCCACCTCTGATCCGGGGACAACCACCACCGTCCAGCCCACCTGCCCCATCTGCCTGCCTCCCCCGTATCTGTCCACGCGGCATCACACTGCTACACTAATGTGTTGAACTGAAACCACATCTTGTGCAGGATTTGTGTTTCTCTCAGCAGTGTGTTTTGTGTTTTTCTCATGTCACATGACTGATCACTGATCAGTGTGATCCCAGCTTCATGTAATATTAGTATTTTGTTTCTTAGGTTGGATTTGAAGGCTGATATTTTTATGAAGCCTCTAATGGCTATAGATTGTGAATTCTACTGACTTAAAACCTGACTATTCTAAGGCCAAAATCACCCCAAAAATTAAAAAAGATTTTGTTTTCTCTCTCAAAATGCCTTCATGTTGTGTGACGGTGACATCTAGTCAACACATAGACAAATTTATTGTTACCCTTTGTAAAAAATATTGCATTTAGCTTTAATTTTTGCTGAGCAATTAGCACAGAAAAATGCAGGTGTAGCCAGAGAGGAATTTCATTTGCTTTCAGTATCAGATTTCTCGTAAGAGACGAGTATCAGCCCAGAACATCTATCTAACCCTCTTGTTACCTTGTTGTTGTGTTCAATCCGAGGCCAGTAGACACAGATGTTGCTGGAGACCAGCCGTCCTCTCCTCCCTGCAGCTGATGTCTGCTGCTTCCTCATCTTTCTTTGAGTGTGTTTGAAGTTTTACGGCGTGTCTGTTGTCTGAATGAGCCATAAGAAGGGAGCGCAGAAAGAGGAAAAATGTTTATTCCAGTCAGTGACATGTAGCAGCTCCTTTTCCCCTCTGCGTGTGTGTGAGTGTGTTGCTGCTCTCATGGCCTCTTGCTAAATGTTTTTGATTAAATTTGGTCCTCTCATGCCTTTGATTTTTAAGTAATTACATTTGACAAAGGATGCAGTAATGAGATGACACTATTACTACGTTGCTGAAGTAATTTAGATGTTTACAGTGTAATTGAGATATGTTTCTGAAATCATTTAGATATATTCCCACTCAGCCTTTCCAGAGAGTAAATTTTAATTGAGCAGAGTAATAGAGGCATGTGTGGTCGTCATGCTGTATTTTGTATATTATCCTCTTTTGACCAAAATCTTTTTTCTGCCTGTAGTTATAGTTCTCTAAAAATGAATTTTCCTTAAATGTACAGGCTTTGCTCGTAGCAAAGAAGACTGACTTTGATAATCAGAAATTCCTTTATTAAACACACTTTGCCTGTTAGTTTGTCCTAAGCAGAATAAGTGATTTGGTGAAATCTTACATGCACTATTTACAGAGTCACCTTAAAAAAGACACTAAATGATACTAGTAGTGTACAATCCCACATATCTGAGTGTTGTTGGACTGACTGCATGTCATGTTGGCCTGTTGTTGCTTGGTCACTGAAGGAAGGCATGAATCCATGTGTTTAAACTCAGAGTAAATGCTTTTTGTCGATGGAAAGATCTCATTTTTAAAAATACTGACTACTTTTCCCAGCATTCATGCAAGAAAAAAAAACATAATAAAGTACAAGGAAATGAAACTGTCTGTCTTTTTCCTCACTCTGATTGCTCTTAATTGTGCCGTTCAGATTTCAACCACGGCGGTGACCATCAGCACACAGTCCCACTGGTAATTAGTACCATATTTTTTAACAGGCAATAAAGTGTTGTTAAAGGGACTTTTTATGGCCGACCCTGGCTCTTTGTTCTGAGAGACTGAAGAAAGGAGAGGCCATGTTTGTTTCACTGCTAATCAGCACAAAACTTGAAGTCCCAAAACTCTTATGCCGAGAACTTTTAATGAAGTTAAACACTGGACTGAAACCATTTGAACTTATTCAAATTAAATTAGATTAGTGGTAGGTTATTCATTGTATGCCTTATTTCATCTCATCGATGTGTTCACAAGCTACAAGTCATAAAATAAAAAGGGAACCTTACACAGCTACAACATATCAAAACTTGAAGATATGGCCAGAAACGTTTACACTGACAATTAAATTAATAACATAATCCAACTTCAATGCCTGCAACATTTTCAAATTAAAAACAGTGTTCCTGTTTTTCCATTCACATCTGAAAATAAAATCTGTTATAGCATGAGTTGGACAACAGAATGAATACATTAAAAACAGAACCATTACTAAAGTTAGGTTGGGTTTAGAAGCAAGACTCCTTTATGAATGAAGTAGAAATAAATTCCAGCTGGCAGGCTGTGTCTCTGCCACTGAGGAAAGCTCAGCGTTATGCAACAAGTTCAAGAGAAAAGCTACAGTTTTTACATGAAACTTTTTATTTGGTTTCAAGATGTCATTACAAACGTTTTGCATGATGTTTAATATTCATAAAATTACATAATAAAAATGTGGGGAAAAATCTCCTCGATCATCAGAGTCACTCTTTAAACTTTTGAAAACTATGAAAAAAAAATACAATATTGCTTGTCTTCAACAAGAATACCATGCACACTGGAGACATGGTAACTGAAACACATCACATTTAAATAAATTTGAATTTTTTATAATTATTGAACAAGTAGACATTGTCATGCCACCAAACAAAGTTAACTATGCATTCTTTTTATGAAAAAAATGGAAAAGTACTCAACTTTAAAGGTTACAGCAGAGTAATCTAATAGTAACTCAGAAAAGTAGGTCTTGTTCATTTCTATTCACTGGTTCAAGTCACTCTCGATGAGAGAATTACTTGGATGCAACTAGAGTAAACTTTAGTTTCCATATGTTCTTATATGTTGAACCTATCGGTGTCGAGTCCCAACCTGTGAACTTTAACCTGGAGGAACATTGAAAAAACTGAACACTTACCAGTCATCTCAGACCAACTAAAACCTTTACGGGCTCACTACAAAAAGGTAGTTTTAGCTTGGTAAGCAAGCAGAACTGACTCAGAGTTTAATGATTTCTGAAAATATGGCATAAGCTATGTTTAATGATTAAAGGCCCCATTTAATTAAGTATTTACTACTTTAAAAGATCATATACAACGGTAAAGCCTTTCTGGACCTGTAGGATCACTGTTGTTTTTCTAAGTGCCAGTTGTAGCCAAACTATGAGATCTCAGTGGTGCTTATTCACAGAATGACCACTCTTTCTCCTGATGAGACCAGCAGTGCAGCTGATGCAAATTAGAAGCAACATCACTTGTAGAATTTTTTTCCATAGACTGAGAAAAGGGACAACACTGAGCTAAAAATCACTGTGAAGGCTATTTTTAAAAAACAACTTCAAAACAACATTTTTTTGGCTATTACATCTGTAATTATGGATTATTTTCCTTGTAACTTTAACCATTAAAAATCATGCTAGAGACCGCTTATTAAAAATTGTGCATATATCCTTTTATTTTTAAAATTCAGAGAAAAGTGAAAACTTACCATTCACTTTGGTATTTTATTGTTTATTTCAGGGTAGATTGTTTAACATGGGGACATTTTTGGTTATTGGAGCATACGCACAAAAGCTCTAAAAACTTACAAATGTAGTTCTACACGAATATTCATTCTTGGAAATTTATTAAAGCAAAGAATTCTGTAGTTCAGCAGCATCCAGAAAGAGAACACACAAACACAAGCAAAAAAGACAAATTAAGGGGTTGATTTTTTAAGTTTTGATTTAGAATTTGAAATGTGAAAGAATTCTATTTAAAATTAAAGAGAGATTACAGTTAAAAAATAGTGTTTAAGACAAATTAACATAAATTCGCTGTGCATTTTCTGGTTTTGTTGAGAATAAATTGTGATTTAAAACACTCAGAAGTTCTTGTAATTTTTGCAGACATGAGATGAGCCTTTAAAGTTAATAATACTAGTTACAAAATTTTCCAAAACAGAAATAACACAATAGTCAGGTAGCTAAAGTAATGGAAGAAGAGTAGCCAGTGACCAGAATATATGGACTCCTCAGTGACAGTTTAATTCTATACCAGGCACTTTGTGTAATTCATTGTCTCTCCAGCTCAACATTGTGAGACTTATAGTTAATTTCTGCATGCTTCCAAATCACACTGTCTCCACAGTGTATGCTAAAATGCTCTGGCCTTTAAGGCCAGTTTGAATTTTAACGCATTTGATTAGATTAAGTACTGAAAAAGTTCCATTTTGAATCCCGAGCACATGGCATAGGAAGTATTGGGATGAGCTGTTAGAAGGTAAGAGTTAACATGCGTTCTCGGGTCAGGTTTGGGAAAACAAATGATACTGAATTTTCTGAAGAGCCGAGGAGTATTTGTGAGATCTGTGTCATTTAAGATCACAGTCTAGTTCACATTGGAGCAGATGCTCTCCAGCAGGTGATTTCTATGATTGATTTGGTTTAAAGGTGCAGATCAGCTGTGCCAGAATACTTCCACACTGGCACAAGGCCCAGGGCCATTGTCAGGTGCATGTCATAAAACCTAAATCCCTCATTAGACTGCAGATAGGCCAAATTATTACTGTAAGGGAGAAGTTCATGAAATTGTAAAAGCTCAAATCTGGTTCATTTTTAGACTTTACTCTGTCATCAGTGTAATATCTGGCAGATAACATGATGCTGAAATAAACATATTTCCCACTTTTCTACACCTCCTGCAGGAACCCTTGGGGGCCCCAGGGGTCTTTGAACCACATTTGGAGAGCTGCTGGCACAGAGACAGCTTTGTTACCACTCATACTCACCATCACAATGCAAGGTGTCCTGGACAGAGGTGGAAATGTGCTCCCTGATCTGAGCGCAGTGCTTTTGTTAGGTTGGATGGAGATTAAATGTGAATCAGGGACATGAGCAGGATTTTTTCTGGATTAGCCTCAGTTTCATTTGCTGTGTTCAGCCTTCAAGAATCATAATAATTAACCTAATTTTCTTAGGGCAGTTACA
>JAPZDV010000024.1:1935655-1955742 GCA_029814665.1 Acanthurus lineatus
TTATTATTATTATTATTATTATTATAATAACAGAACAGCCTTAAAAATTATCAAACACTTTTAATTCATCCATCAATGGTTTTACACACATGTAACAACACACGTATGACAGGAGCGCCCTCTTTCGACCACATATTTAACAGAAAAAAAGCCGGTTCTGTATGTGGTTCGTGGACTTTTACAGGAAATTGCTGTTTGGTTTAATTTCAATGTTATTGTCACTTTATTTAATTGTAATATCTGTGGGAAAAAACATAATATTTAAAAAAGTTGCGCCTGTGAACTTTAAGTTACACTTTATCATTTTAGTGTTTAATTTTCACATTGCATAAGAGAAAGGTTCTCTTTGTAAAATTATTTTATTTCTTGTTTTTATTGATTGTATAGCAGTAATAGTAGTATCAGCAAGTACATTAACCGTTATTTATTTTAAATCGGATCCGTCTCCTTCCGTCCGGGTCTATTTTGGGCAGGTCCTCAGTCACCGTCAATCAGCATTTCCTTTAGTATTGTGTACCCGTCTGTATTTTTAGAAAGAGTTGAGTAATGTAAGTATTTATAGGAAGAGCTTTCTCTGCTGCGCTCACACACATCCTCTGCAGCATGAGAGACACTTAAACTGCTGCCTGTTAAACTCAGCTGGGGAGTTATCATAGAATATGTTGCTTGGCCTGTATATACTGTAATAAAAAAAAATCATATTAAATATTCACTTACTATGGGGTATACTTTTCATGTTATGCCTAAAAAAGTTTAGTACGTCACGTGTTGAGCGGTCAGACGTGGTGATAGCAATAGCGACCTACATTGCTAAGACGATGTAATTTTTGTCGATTTCTCTGAATTATTTTAATTTTTATTTTGTATTGTTCCTTTACAGTTCTGAACTTAAAACCATTTGTCCTTACCAAAATCATAATGTAAACCACTGTGTGTGCGTGTGTGTATGTGTCTGCCGTCAGAGAGCATGATGCAGCAGCAGCTCTGTGTGTGCGACTGTGTATATGTGTGTCTCGGTTTAAAGGGTTAAGCAGGGGGAGTTTAGGGCAGCAGACAGCCTTTTGTCCGGGACCCGGCGCCTGTCGCCTGCCTGCCGGCCACAGCCTCCACACCGCCCCGCTTCCTAATTAGAGAGCCCCCACCCCTCCTTCTCCCCTTCTTCTTCATTTTCTTTTCTTTCTGCAGCGATAATCACAAAACTCTCATTCTATTACGGGGGCCATTGTTGCCACTCTGTTATCTTCAATTAACAGAGAGGGCGACTCGACCTCGCACTCTGGGAGAAAAAAGTATTTGTCTAAATCAATCAGTCAATGAGTGATCAATAGGCTCCTGTGGAGGCCCTGTGGATCATAACTAATGACTGGTGACGGCGTGGGGTAAAAAGGGCAAGATTATTCACAACTTTGTTAAATGATCAGTGTAGGCCTACAGTATGTTGTTAGGTAGTCTAAGCTTTTGTAGGCCATTTGAAGAAGTTACACAATTCATGTCAGAAGAGAAGACAAACAGCACCTTTCCTGGTTTTTACTTGGTGAAGCCTAAACAACATCACAAAAGCCGGCTTTCACTCCTTATCTGTTCTCCCTATCTGTAGGACTGCAGGAGATATTTCAGAGTCTGCAGTCAGCATGCCTCACACTACACATACACACATCACAAAGGCTGCAGCAAGTTTTAAAGTTGTTCTTTTTTGTTTCGTATCATTTATGTGATAAATAAAGACTTGAAATGCAACATAAGTTCAGTTAATAAATGCTCCTGGTTGGTTGTGGTAGAGAGTAAACAAGTACATTTACTCAGACACTACTGTAAGCACATTTGTAGATATTGAGGTTTTTTGCATTTTGTAACATACCTTTTACTCCACCATATATTATCTTACAGCTACAGTTATTCTGAATATTATTATTTTATCACATGTGATGAATTGTTTAGCAGATGGTTAATTGTTTAAAAATACTGTGCCCTGTTATTAAATTAAAAAAAAACCCAAATATGTAAAATAGCTATAATTCCAGCAGCAGCCTGACCACCTTCAACACTAAACTGCCACATTTACAAAATAAACTAAAAATATAATATACAATATAATAATCTATGGGGCTCGAACTTGGCTGCAGAATGAGTACTTTTTTAATGAGTACATTTTGCTGATAATACTGTTACATAGGAGTAAATACTATTTGAAATCTCCTGGCCGACAAATGGATTATTTCATATTAAGTTGGTGCTCTCTTTACCTAAATAAAACATTTCCATACTTCGATCATGTGCTATGATTGTTGAAATGTTGATAAGTAAATGATAAACATTATTTTTTATACTCAAAATATGTAGTAGCAGCAATTACTTCAATATTTTCAAAATGAAATAAGATTAATTTATGTGGAAAAATAAGATAATATAAGAGCCTGACAATATTTTTGCATGTTCTACATATTTGTAATGATATATGTAGCTCGCATAAACCTGTTGATTTTTGTGATTTGTAAGTTGTCTTGTGAGATGATAATGAAGTGATATGAAGTGGAAGGTTGTACCATGCTCTACCAGGCTTTGAATATTTGAGTTCGGAGTGATGTACTTTAATTGCGAAGCAGCTAGAAGCCTATATTGATGTCAGCATTACAGAATATTATAATCCAAATTCTTTCGTCCATGTCCAGCTGTAAAATAAATTCAAACTAGCATTTAGACTGTGTGAAAAATATCAGTAACCACCCTGTATCAAATTTCATAATATGGAAGTTGTTCTAAACTGACTGAGTGCCCTGACTTTGTGAATGAGATACCAGTATCGGTGCAGTGTATCGGTGCAATGGTGCTGGGAAGCAGCCCAGAAACCTGTATGACAGCTACAGAGTGTGTATTGTAATGCTGCAGCTCTACAGGCTGCTCTGTCTGCTACTGAAAGTGCAGACAGCCCATTGGCTGCTTGGCTCAGGTGCAGAAATCATACTGGTCCAAAGTGGAACAGGAGGGGTCCAATCACAGGCCATTTTTCTTAGCAGGGAGGAGAAGGGAGAAAACACAGCCTCTAATCTCCCTGCAACACTTCCACCAGCCAAAATGTTTCACACACACAGATCTGCAAACAAAGGTAGAAAATACAAATGCAGACTTTGATTTTATTGAGCATTTTACTGATAAAGTGAGATGTGCTAAGAGCAAACACACAGATTGTTTTGAATTACCTCCAATCTTCAGAGCAAAAGATCCATCAAAACACCTAATAAACACAGCTATAAAATTTACTTATAATAGAGTTCAGGCTGATCACATGGGCAGACAGAGCTGTAAACTCCAAATGCATGTGTGTTTGTATAGAATGAAATAGGTAAAGCTATTCTAACCATGTTATAGTCGGATAAAATGAGAAAATTTTCCCATAAACTAGTAGTGGACAGTAGTTTGTCTTTCAAATAAGTCTGCAGTAGTGTTCATAGAGACATTTCTGTTCATCTGCCAGTCATTGTCATGACAGCAATTTCAAAGCAGAAAAAATAACACATTCAACAAGTCGCGACTGTTAGTGCCTGAGTATGTGGGAGTCTGTTTTTGAGTCCTACATGGATTCTGAGGAACTAAAGCACCACTGCATGCAGGCTTGTCGCCCCCTCCTGGATAAAAGAAGAAGAAAAGAAGCCCATTACCTCTGCTCAAAAGAGAACAGGGCCAGACAAGATTTCACACACATCCACAGCAAACCGTTTATTTTCGTTTATTCTAACACCATTTCCGAGTGCAGCCAGTTGAAATCAATCTCTTTGTCTTCGATGTTTTTTGTGTCCTGCAGACGCAGGAACAGTATCTTGTAAAGTGACAACATTACACTTTTAAACTAGGATAATTGGTACTAAAACCTGTAAACTGACACTGGTACAGAGACATATTAGTTTTATTTTGCATGCAGCCCTTATCATATTTTATGAAATTTTTTAACTTTCAGTTCCCCTCCATAAGTGCAATTTTCCATAAACTTGGATAGTTTGGATTATCCACTTTCCAGGACTTCAGCTTTTAAAAAAATATTGATTTATGCAGTGTCTTTGTTTACTTATCTAGTTCAGGGCCAACAGGGGTCAGAATCTGTCCCAGGATGCACTGTGCAAGGCCACAGTCAGGTTATCAGTCAATTCTCTTGAAACTGATGATTTAATCATGTTATTTTTAGATATACCAATATCATATACATATATATATACATATATCAGAGATATTCAGCCTACATTCAGGGTATAATTTTTGATTTCAGTTTGGGCTGTTGATGTTTCTGTATCTTAACACTGGCAGAAGATGACATCTCAAGCAGTGAAGCTAACAGCCACTAGGTGGCACACTTACTTATTTTACAAGTATCACTATTGCATCAACAAATACTGTACAATAAATTCCATGGCTGAAATATGTATTAAAGGAGAAGAAACTACTGCAAACACATTTTATGATCATCATACACATCTGATTCAAATCCTAGTAAATGTTTTCGTATTTTTGGTGTTTGAACAGTTACTTTTGGAAGACTAAATCAATGTTCGTACAAATGTCAGAGCTCAATAGCTCAGGAAACACTCATTGTCAGTGATCTATATAAGGTTAAAAAGTGTGAATTTATAAAATTTAATGTGTGAGTTTATCAAATTTTAAAAAGTCAGAAATAAAAAATACATAACATGAACTTAACATAACTATGAACTTAGACTGAAATTCCTTTAAACAAATTAATAATATAAAATTTCAAATTAATTCTAAATATATGGTGCTCCTCCTATTCCTGTGAGTACAGTAGAGGACCAGCGCTGAAATGGATTTTCTGCTTGATGGTTGGGATGTTAAAAGATTAGGCACTGAAGAATTCCTTACATTTGAAACAGCAGTTTGACAAAAAACAAAAAAACAAAAAAACTCCAACCCCAGAAGTAGACACTGACATCACTGACAAAATAAGATTTTTTCATGTCAAAAAGCCTTGATTCATTTAGATTTTTAGGGCTGAATTTCAAGTAAGTTTCAAGGAGGGATAACAAAATATATAGAGAAGTTTACATGAGAGCATTAAAGAAAAAAACAGTGGAACACACACCTTCAGTTGACAATGGTGACAGCAGACAAAGAGCAGCTTTGAGCCAGGAAAGCAAGTTTCCAAATTTGTACTTTGTTACCATCAAGAGTATACAACAGTCATTTTGAGAGTCAGATAACAGGTTCATGTGCATGAACCAGGTTAATGCAATTGTGTACGAAATCTATAGATAAGTATGGTGCTGGAAGTGTTATTGGTGGTGGTGTTTTTACCTGTTGTGAAATTTTTGACTTTCACAGGCTAAACACCACACACAGGAAAAAGAAAAGTACCAGCCTGCTAAAAGAAGCAGTGCAAAATCTTGTGGTTTAGAGCTGTATAAGATATATAAGATATTTCATTTGATCTTAAACACACTATACATCAAAGCTCTGCCAGCTCTGTTCATTTCCAAGAATGAGCACCAAGTGCTGAGCTGCACAGCTTTCAATTAAAGACCGCAACCCCAAACCTCTTTGTGAAGGTTTTCAAAAGGTGAAAGAAAACCTCAGGAATAATGTGGACTCTTTACAATTGATGCCAAGTAGAGCAGAGGCAGACAAAGATTATGACAGGGAGTTTCAGTCAATTCTAACATTTTTTGTATCTTAAGTTAGTTTTAAAAAAGGGAAAAAAACAACAGCCATGTAATCCTGTTGGAGAAAAACCATCAAACCAAAATATTTTTTTAGTCCAGATAGGCAGGAGTTTTGAAAGCAGCTGTATAAGTGCCTATTAGCATGCACTCTTGGTTTTCCCGCAGCATACATTACAACTTGAATTGGAATAAATAGAACATGCAATAGGTTTATGTAAAGAGTATGTCATGGCACATCCTCCTATGACCTGCTGCTCTAAAGACAAATTACAAACTGAAAGATGTCCAACGGAAAAGTAGTAAATCAGAGCAAAGCCAAACACTGCAGGGAAGCTAATGAATTGGCTAGAGCGGGCCACGCTGAGTGACCTCCATCTTGTCACTCATTACTGTTAAAGGCAACAGCAGAGGCTTGCATGGAAATGGTCACCTTTCACTGTCCTAGATCAAACAGCTGCTCATCAAACCCAAATTACAGTACAAACCTGGTACGAGCCTGTTGCACATCCAGGAAACCTGTGTGAAAGTGGGCTTTTGATCATGGCCGGATCCCAGAGGATGTGTTTAAAAAGGAAATCTGGAGGAACTATGTGGGATCTGTGCGTCTGACCCTGGAGAAATCATTTGCTCTGATGGCACTAAGAGGCCTGGCCCCAACACACTGAGCTGACATGGAGATGAACACAGGAGATTAGCAAAGACTAACAGTCCCCGTCATGATGAACGAATGCCGGGGCTGAGTCAAGACGCTGAGACTAAACCAGCCAGCTCTTCTAAAAACATACAACCCCCCGACACTTGTCCAAGCTCAGACACATGTAAAAGACACCCACGCCTGCTTAGATAAACTCTTGAGCTGCTCCACAGACATGCAGTATACTCAGACTGGAGTTTGACTGATGCTGCTTCTTTTTAGAAACAAAGGCAGTATACAGTATTTCTAAGTGTTGCTTACCACTAGATGACATGATAGCCAGATGCAAACATACTGATTGGGAATTACTTTGAGAGATTTTGGCGTGTGATGTTAAGGAAAGTGAAGTCTGTCTTACCAATCTGCTGACAGTTGGACCATTAAGTGACCAGTAATGTAGTGCTGAGGCTGCTGCATATCCAGTGTTTTGTATGGAAACTGTTATTAGTCCTATAAAAATTTTGATACATGTTTAAAAGCCTCTTGACCGACATGAGCTGTCAAAAACAATACACCACAATTTCTTCATTGAAGGTTTTAAGGAAACCCAGTGTTGACCTTTTTGGGGGGTTTATTATAGTTTGCCAACCCAAGTGGAATAGTGCTGCACCAATTTAGAGACACAAAGGAAAAATAGGTACTGAGAAGTATTGTGAAAAGGAGATCTTAGTGTTCCTGCAAACAGTATTTGAATTGTAGATATATGAATTTGCAAAGACATCTGCAGAGGCCACATTCCGCCTGTTAAAATGTTCTTCTTTTTAAAAATTGTCTGTAGAGGCTGTTTCAGTCACAATTTAGCAGATTTGCAGATATTCTTTGCAATTCATAAACCAATCTATTTAAATGATAAGATAGAAATTCCATCCATGAGGTACTTTTCTATCACAGAGCTGCTAAAGATTTGAACCACTTCAGGCTGCAACACATAATAATATTTAATATGTTAATATTTTAGATCTTAGTAGCATACTGAAGCTTATAAGTGGGTCTCACTAAAAATGTTTTGTCAAATAAAAAAAAACTAAAATGAGACATAGAAAAGGTAGTGAGCAGAAATAATATTAACACTGATTCTAAACAGTGGTGGACATTATGAAGGCCAGGGCCAAAAAAGGGCACCAGCTGCATTAAGGCATGACATCAGCATACAAAAAGTTATGATATATTTATGATGAAACTATTCCAAACTGTGGTTCACGTTAAAATAGTTTTAAATATGATTCAAATTTAAAACAAAGCTACAACACCTCTATAAATAAACAAAGGGAGTTATTTACTCTTTTGTTTAAAGTGACAGTTTTATAATACACGTCCTGCACCTTCTGCCCAAAACAGTAGTCCGCTTTGCAACAAATACATCCTGTCATTTGTGCTGGCACTCTGGTTTGAGCCCTAAAAGGAAACTGATATCATTAAACCTTACACACGAGAGCCAGAGTAAAACTTGCATTATTGGAGGCATAAAAATGCATTATACCTTATTATGGAGGAAAAGTCACCAAACTTTTTAAATATTTTTCCACTCAATTAACAGAAGCACATTCATTTAGATAGTGACCTGATCTTGTCACCCAGAAGTAACTGCCTGGGAATGTTGCCAAGATGGCTGTTAAGTGATGTGACTTGCAAAGAAGGACTTCAAGTATTGGCGAAGTTATTTTCTAGCATGTTGCGCAGCATACATGAATATGGCACTGTATCACATTTTGTCCCCTGGAAGGCACTTTACCTTTTTTTCTAGCTGAGAAGAATAACTTACTGGTCTGTGTGCCAGTTCCATAAGAAATTTTTATAAACTGTGTCGTATTAATATAAAAGAGGATACATGCTCTGTAGCAGTGGTTCATACTGTATGTTATTAAGTAATATTCACAAAATGTGAAGTCGTCAAAAGTAAAAAAAAAAATCCAGAGACGAATCTTATGAGTTATTTATTTGTTTAGTTCCTCTAATAAAGGGTCTATAGCGACAAAAATTTTCAATTTGTTTACAACGCTGGTTCCACTATTTTATCTCTTTATCTATAGCTGAGTTTAATACAAAATTAATTTATGAAAAGTTAATACTGCCCAATTAAATGAGACGCTAAAGGCCAGAAAATGCAACAGATATCTTTGAGCCATTAGAGACCAAAGAAATTTTGTGAACAGGATATTAAGATCTAAAGCCAATGCAGCATATAATTTGATAATTGTCATTTGTATGATGTTTACATTTTATATAAATTGCAAAAGTCATCCATACATATTGGTACCTATGCACATGCTTGGAAGGTACATAGAATAATATTTAATAGTACAAATGTAGACACGACTACCAGCAAACACACACAACGAATCACTCACTGACATCACCTGCTTTCTCTCCTGTCCAATACTCACAGGTTTCTCTCCTTCATGAGAACAAAGACTGAGCAAAGGAAAAAAGAGGCTTTTCAAATGCATTTTAGATGACTGCTGACAAGTCACTCACACCCAATAAAAACAGAGATATAGTGAAGTGCAGCGAGACAAATGGCTGCTCGGCTTTTACCGCCAGCAGCAGAGAAAAGCTGGCAAAATACAGCAGAGACGAGTGGGACAAAAACTGGTCCCTAAAATCCCCGAGTCCCACTTAACTTTAATGACCCAAACCAAAAAATGAAAAGAATTCAGAAGAGCTTGTCCTTGTCACAAGCATCTGTATTTTATGAGTTTGTAACTGGCAAAGTTACACTGCCAGTATACATTTGGCTCAGAGACATTACAGTGACTAAGGTCCAATGACAGGGGGAATTATAGTACTACCATAACCTCAACATCAACAAAACGAGAAACTTGCATGAAAAGAAGATAATGTATTAACTGTATTGGTTCAAAGTTACTTTAGCCTACATTGATAGCATGGTTACCAACATCTGTTGATCAGGAGTGACAGACACTTTAAGGTCTATAAATTCAATTCACTTCCAACTGGTTCCATTTCCTCCTGACTTAAGTATTTGCCATAATAAGTGAGAGTCAAATAGGAGCCAGCCATCTCTGAGCTACATCTGCTATTAGAAAACCACATAAAAGGCAGCAGGGAAAGTCCAAATGTATCACTTCCACATTCTGTGCACATGGCAAAGCCATTTCTTCACCGAGGCACAACTAAAACACAGTCTCTGAAGGTTGCTGTACCGACAATATGTGAATGAAGAAGAAGGCGACAAGGGATTTTGCAGGTTCCATCATGGGAGGTCTGAGCAACAACTTCCACTGTGCTGGGCTCAGGCCTGTGAAGTTGGCAGGATAACCAGGTCCCATGTCTGCTGTGTCACATGTTTGGGGATCAGAGAAACTGGAGGAGCTGGAGGAGCTGGAGTGTGTATGTGAGTGTAAGTAAAACTATGGGTTTGACCAGATCTTGAACCGAACAGCACATGATGCCTACATACCGTCAGCCAGGCAGCTTCTAAAGTCCAACTGAAATCAGCAATTGACCCTGACACTAATATCATCAAGCTGCGCTCTGGATTAAATGGTCACAGTGCAAACATGGCGCCCATTTCAAAGCGTCCAGGGGCTTACCTCTGAAATATAAAGGGCATGACACTGTTTAAATACATGCACTATGGAACCAGTTAGACGCCAGCGCTCATGAGGTGGAGCAGAGAGAGAAAGAGGCCAGATAAACAGAAACAGTTTTATAAATGCTGTACTCCTGCTTGTCTGCTTTTGATCAAGTTCAGTACAGTTTCGGGCTTAAAAAACAGACTTTATTTGAATTATCTAAAGGATTAGAAAAAAAAACTTGCCCTTTTATTTTTAGCTATAAAACATCACCACAAAAACCTTAAACTGAGCCTTCTTTGGAGTTGGGTGCTGCAAACAATCACCAGCGTCATTTTGGATGATACACAGCTACTCATTCATCACCTTACTACCACTGTCAAGATGAATGTCAACAATCACACAGTGAACTCTTCACAGTTGTGAACATGTGGTCCCAACAATCCAGAGCTGTAGCCATAGCATGTTACAAGCTCATTGTTCAGTGCTGGAATAAGAATTGTGCCTTTTTGCATTTTTTTTGCCAATTTTTATGTGTAAGAATTTTTTTAAAAAAAGTAGAACTTGTGATTTTTAGCTATGACATTTAAAATATCAAGTCGAAGCAAAACACTAACAACAAACCAACATGTTAGTTTAGCTTAACCAGAGCTGCCAGTGCTCTGGATTACAGACTGTTGGTCCCAGGTGCTATACAGGAGCTGCCCACTGCAGATTAAATAGCTTATAATGACTGTATCTGACAATAGAGAATTCTTTTTTTTTTTTTTTTTGTAGAAACCTCAACCTAAGCTTAGCTTTAGCACACCAGAATAGCCAGAATTTTAGAAATACAGAATTCAGGAGTCGAAAGAATTGACACACCCCTGAGAAATTTTATTTTAGACACCAGTTAGTTGGTGGCAATGGTCTTATCAAAATAGCTGCTTCTACCTCAAAGTATATTATACTACGATGAACATAATTCAAGTAAACAAACTAAATGCTAATACTTAATCACCCCATGTCATTCAAATTTGTTTTTGATTAAAAAAACAGTCCAATTTAATGATTTAGACGCTAAACAATATTAGAATCAGCCTTAAAACACTTTGTTTTCTTTGTCTCTAACTGTTCATAAGCTCCTCCCCTGGAGGAACATTACCATATATGGATATATAGCTAATAATGCTGAATTAAAGTTAACTTGAAACTAAATAAAAAGGTTTAAAAAAGCACATTCTGAGGCTGCATGATGAGTAATTAAAGAAATCTTCAGCTGGTCTTAAAAATCGAGACGATGATCATTTGGAATCACTTACCCACTGCAGTAGCTATAACTAAATACAAACTACAGAAAACAAACTATTCTTCACATTACATTTATCAATGGAGTATGTGTGAATAATATATTTTCCTCTTATGTGGAAGTGAGATTGAATTCTGAGAGTAAAACCAAGCAGAATGTATGCCTCATTTCTCACAGTTTGCAAAATATTTTTGTTGATTCTGCACATTATTCAAAAAAGTCAACACAGCCTCTAAAGTTGTTCTTTTCTCACTTCCATAATTTCAGCCCCCCACATACACATACAGCACAAAACAGCTTCTTACCAAACAAAACACTTTGATTAATCTTAATATGAGAAATTCAGATGATGATAGATATCAATAGTAATGACTGAGTAGAACTGAGAAAGATCATTTGCTGGTTGTAATTCAGATGTATATAAGTAATACTTTGGTTATCATAACTGCAGTTTATATTATGTAGGAAAACTATTTTTTTACTAATGATAGTTGAACTATCTAGGAGTAGAGGTGTGAAGTGACCTCTGCTGTGTGTGGTGGCGTTTGATGGAAAGCGGCAGGACGTTGCCTCAGTGGGAGTTATCTCTCCCTCATGTGCAATGGAGCTTGGTGGCTAAACCCAAACTGTTTGCTCTGAGCCGTAGGTTAACTGCTCTGCTGTGAATACTGGCAGTCATTAATGTTGTGTATGTAAGCAGAGCTGATCTGTGCCAACACTGAGGACAAATGGTTTGAACTCTTATAACATTGTACAGGTCTAAGTAAAAGAAAAAAAATATTATTTGAAAAAACAAAAGTGTTTGAAACAGCTAAATGTTAATCATCTACAGTATGAGTTATACCACCAAGTCAACTAAATGGTTTTCACATTGCTGCCACTTGAGGCATAGATGCTTACATTTAGAGAATTCCCCAAGCTACAGGAGGAAACACCCAGCCAACCTCCAAATGTGTCAAACCAGTGTTTGTGACTAAATTTAAATGCCTTTGTGGAAACCCGAACTGCAGCTCTTCTATTAATTGGCCACAGAGGATTTGGGGCTCGATCTAATGTGACCACACAGCTTAATCCCTCCATATAATGGAGATGTACTCTGTGACATATTCAAAACAACACGAGAGCACATCATGTGAAGCTATGATCCAGAGAAAAAAAAAAGAAAAGAAAAGAAACAGCAGCTCTTTAAGTTTCCTAGAAGTAAAGGATTTTTTCCCGTTGAACCAAATAAGCTTTTGAAAACTGAAGAAAACAGAAATACAAAACAGTTTTTATGATAAATTAGCATTTGCTAATCCTAAGATCATTCTCCCCCGTTATTTGGATGGTTTTATTACATTATAAGGTTGCTTTTAAAAGACGCTTCTAATAGAGGATACGACAGCTGAAACCTCAGATTCTAAACACTTCGCTTGGCTCCTCTCTGTTTTGCTCCACATGCTGAGGGAACTTATCAGTCCAGTCATCAAAGGCAATATGCGGACTACCGAGGCTGTATGTCTGTAGGGAGACCGCAAATCAGAGTGTTTTCACTCACCAACAATACTTAGTGTTACGAGTAGAGTTGGGAAAGTTACTTTTGAAATGGGACCTGGTGAAGAGTATTAAAGTAATGCAAATAAATTAATCATTTCATCAAGGTAATTTTACCTATTACATTTGATTACTTTTTGATTACTTTTCCTACAAATGTTAAGACTGGCTTTTAAAGCTTTATGTCATGTGAATGATTGTGGTTAAATTAGCACCCTACAGATGCTTTGATGCTCAGATGACATTGAGCATTTTCACACTGACAGCATTTTTACTGCTGGTAAACAAACTTTACATCGTACAGTTATTTTCGAGCCGTTGTACTGATTCAGCACTGAAATTCGACCTCGTCTGTCCAGTAACATTGCTGTCCATCTTGACATTCTTGGCCGGTTACTGCCAACTCAGGTTGTCTAGAACAATTCATAATTGTTTAATTGACAGATGAGATTTGTGTGAACTTAAACAAAAGAACCAATAAAAATAGGCTTAAAAATTGAGGGTATACTGCCAAACGTATGGGACCTGTCTAAACATAAGACAACTCCTTGTAAGCCATCTTTTACATGATGGTTTTGCACTTCATTTTTTTCTCACAACTTTGTTGAACTACTTTGTCCATAAATTTGTCAAAAGAAGGCATTATGGCACAGTGAAAAGATGCAACAGAATGAAAATTCAAATCTACATGAAAGCTTTAATACTCAAGGGGTTACTTTAGATGTAATCCCTTTGTAATCACTAACATTTGAACTGGCAACCCTTATTTAGACAGTTTTTCTCAGTAACTGTAACTACCATTGCAGCCATACCATTTAGTTATTTAATTATGTGACCTTGATACATAGTTGTCCCTCAACACTGAATATTACTTAGTATAATAGCTACAGCAAGCTCTAATCTGCAATTTAAGAACAGTGTTGTTTCTTTTATTTTAAGAAAAAGAAAACAAATCAGAACAAAGTCTTTACTTTTAAGAAAAAGAAAGCTACAACTGAAATCTGCTTATGAAAGTTGTCATTTTAGCCAAGAAAACAGATGGTTCCCGGCAAGAAATGGGACGCCTTCTTGTAACATTCTTTTAAATATTACTCAGAATTTCATTCATAAACTACAGATGCAATGATGGAATCTTTGAAGGACAAAAGTAACAGCAGTAACTAATTAGGCTAGGGCTTAGCAAAAAATTATTTCGCATTTTTGCCCCTGAGGCAGCAGAACAACATTAAAAAAACAACACTGACATATTAATATCTGATTAAGTTATTCAGACAAATGCCTTAGCCACCTTATGAACAAAAGTTTAATATTCACTCTTTTTTTGCTGTGTTTTTGGCTTCCAACCACTGCTGATGTAAATATCTGGCTCTTTAGCTTCTTAATACATCACTATGTACACAAGCTAGCTTGAGTACATTGAAGTTATAGAAGTGTGTTTCTTCTTGTTGGAAAACAGCTGCCTGTTGCTGGAAACAAGACTTATGAGAGCAGTGAAACTAAACCAAGTTGTGGGGCATAATACCAAAACAGTTAGCTGAAAAATGCTCAGGACAGAGGGAAACAGCAAAGTTGGGTCATAATTATCTGTGTTATTGTTAATGTAGGCAACATCTTTCACTTTATACATTGACGTTTGCTCTAATGTTTAAAAACTCATGCAACTTTAAAGGTTTCTCACACACACAAAAATACACAGGGTGGTAGTTTTAAGGATACTGCTTACTAGGCACCTCAAATACACTAGGGAAAAGTGAAATGATCAGACACATATTGCTCACAATTACTAAATAAGTGATGATGTTCAGAATAACCCGTCCTGATATGTGCTAGATTGTGCTTGTGCAATGTATTGGAGGTCAGCCATCAACACTATTATTCAGGAGGCCTGAGGAGGGGAGCTGAGATAGAAATCTCCATCTTGTCTGTGACGCGGTGCGGCCACTGAAGGCTCAACATGGGCCAGAAGTGAAAATGGCCAATCAGTGATTAGAAATGGAGCTGTGTGGAGAATGTGAAGGGGGGAGGGGCTGACACTGTATCCAGCTAACAAGAAAGGAGCCCCAGCCACCACCATTTTGACTGTAAAAGAAACAAGGTCAAAAACAGACAAAGAAATGCGGTATTTTGCATTACCCATTACCCCTTCTTCCCCACCTCCTTGAAATTACACAAGAAAATGTTTTGCCAGAGAGAGAAAAGGCCAGACTGTAAATCTGACACCCCCTCACGGTTCAACCACGACACCAACAGCAGCTACCCTTCAGATAAATGAAAACGAAGCAGCTTACCCAATGCACCGCTTTGAAGATGAACCCTGGTTTAAGCTTGACACTTTCCAAGGGGTGTCTGAGACACGCAGTCTAAAGCACTGAGGGTAAAAAAAGGAATATCCTTCTACCGACATTTCTAACTTGACTAAATCAGAAAGTAAGAGCAGCACAACAGTTTATGTCTGAATCTTTGAATAATTCACTCAGTTATGTGGGAGACAAAATGCAGATTCAGAGTTTGAATGTAGTCTGAACACAAAGCCCTAAAGCAGGAAAATGACCTGGTTTTTAACTGTGGATGGAATAATAACAACAGCACAGTGTGCGCAGCAACACTGAAAGATCAAATCAATCAATTCAATAAATACCTTCAGAAACAGCAGTATTCTGTTACTGTAAGAAGCAAAAGCACAGAGTCTCACATCAGTTTGTGAATTTGTTCAATCCTTCTGTATTTTTCAGTGCTTTGTCATCTGCTTTATTCCACTCTTTTTAAAATTCCAGATTTAATGTATTTACCTTAAGATGGCATGTAACCATTACCTTATCAAAACCATGTATCTCCAAACGGCAAGTTTTTATCAGCTAATTATGCATAAGCAGCCCAATTTTCAGCTGTGTGACGATGTAAATTTGCAAAACTGAACAGATTTTTAAATTGTTTATAAAGCTTCAAAGTAACTAAATTTTTCATCTCATTAGGAAAAGAAGGACTTCTTTTTAATTAGAATAAACCTAACTGGAGATATATAGCTTCAGTGCATAATAACAGTTTACACTTTTGTGGTTTAAATAACATGTTGCCATAAAAAAGAGCTGACTATTGAAATAAAAAAAAAATACAATGTCCCTCCAATGCTGCAGACTTTTCTTTTTCATGATGTTGATTGTATTCTCATGTTTTTATTTACAACCATATACACAGAAATACAGTAAACAATATTTAACATCAAACATAATATTGAGATTAGGATATACCTATAGAGTTAGTTATGACTGCAGTGATGTTGCAGAGTATTTTTTGGTCTAAAATCCAAGGAGCACATTAGGAAACATCACCCTGATGGAAGGTTATTAAAAATAAAGTTACAGAGTATAAAATAAAGTATTTAACGAAAATTCTTAATTTCTTAACTCTTAATTTTAATGATAGACTGGGTCAAGTGTTATGGATACTGTTTTTTGTCTCCATGCCACTAATCACCAAATGGAAGTCATATTTCCCAGTCCAACACCGGTGTCAAACTGCCTTCTGCTGTAACCTCCTCCTGCCCCAACCACGTGATGGTGGGAGTGTGTTGAGGTTCAATTTCCTCCAGAACCTCAGCTCAATTCTGCTGCTATAAAAAAAATCTAACTTTCTGATTGCAGCAGATGCTTGCAGAGGTGCTGCATGGGTCTGGCAAAGTGAGGACTGTCGTTCCCCCCCCGTGGAAAAGACTGAAGGAGCACAGAGGTCAGACTGAGCTGAGGGCAAACAGGAGGTAAGAATGGACACAGACCACAATCATGATCCAAAATAACAATGTTTTCTTTAGTTAAATGTTTTCTTGTTTCATTAATACTGCTTATTTTTATTGAGTTGGGTTAATTTCTGCCAAGCTAAAGCCCGTTAAAAAAAAAAAGAAAAATAAACAATTGTTAATTTGGTCTAATTTGAGCATAAAATAGCTCCTTTTTTAAAAAAATTGCTTCTGTGTGTAAGTTGTTTGGTTACTGTGAGCATATAAATCAATTTATTTTTCTGCAGGTTCCTACCTAAATTCACCCACAGTAATTTAACAGGCTTGAGCCCTATAAACGTGGTGTAAATGTCATGTTAATGTACACATGTTAATGTAATAATTATTATTGCATGCACTGTCTCTGACATTATTAGTGTTTGGCAGTATAAGGCCCACAATTCTTCCCAATGAATCCACCAGACTTAAAAGGCTCTGAATGACTTTAAACTTTTGTATAATTACCTTTTGGCTAATTAGACTGGTTGTGTAATTGGCTCTGACTGAATAAGGGCATTTACTGACATAAATGCAACCACACCATCAGGCTTCTGCAGAGTTTCTGTGGTGTGGATAGACATATCTGCACACACACCCACACACACACACTAGTATATGGTTTGTGAATTATTTTGCAGCTGATATTTCAAGCAATAAGCAAATCAAATGTACAACTTGAAAAATATTCATATATTACCAGAAATGACCGGTTAATCGACTTTACATATGAGCAGATTAAGCAGAGGATGTGATGGTTAGAGTGTGAGTGAGGCTGGTTAAGAATGTGTGTGAAGTTAATAGTTTGGGGTTGGAGAATAAGCTCCCAGCAGCATCTAAATCTCCTCTTTCAGCAATGAGAGAAAGTCGCAGATGAGTGTCTGTCAGCAGAGCTACCAGGCTGCTTGGAAAGTCAGCGGAGCAGAGCTGCAAACACACACGGCCCAGTGACAAACGGTGGCCGTTCATTCGCTCATGTCACCAAAAGATCTATAAGTCACACTGGCATCTGATTTATAGACGCGCTGCAGACTTATGCTTCATTTGCTGCAAAACCACAAGCGCATATTTCACCTGCAAATACAGTGCGGCCTACACGTCAGTCATCCGGCACCGAGACTGCATGTCTGCACAATGATGGCTAGTGGTGTGTTATTACCACACCGACACACACACACATAATTGCAACGTGCCATAGCCCGCTTGATACTATGAAGATTTTCTCGAGCATTATTTTCAAGTTCATGGTTTTGCTTTCAGGCCGTTCTGACGCTGGAAAGTTAAGCGAAGATGATTTGAACGCATGAAATGATGCCGACCCCGTTGAAAACATTTTAGAAGAAACCTCCGATTTTGCTTTTTTTTCTTTTAATTTTTTAAAAAATAAATTAGGAGATTTATTTGCGTGGTTATGAACCACATATTAATAAGAAAAAGGGGGGGAAAGTTGCCTCAAACTCCAAGTTGTCCTGTGTTACGGTCTTTAAAGTTTCCTCATTAAAGGTTCGGAGACGAATGTAAATAGCTCAAAGACTTGAGACCGTTTAATATAAAACGTAAATCCTATCAAATAGACCATGATTATTAATGTGATACGGCTGATTCCGAACACTTTTCACATTGTACAAGTTGCAACAATGAAGGCCGCATGTGAAGGGCCAAATAAACATCTGAGCCATCTGAAGGATGACTGACTGAGAGACGGTTACGTTGAAACTTTCTTTATTTTAACTAAAGGGGGAACCTGATGTTAAAACACTTTGTGAAACTAAATAATTTCTTTAAACCCCCCCCCCCCAAAAAAACCGAACAAAATAAACCTAAAGCTCCGTGTTTCATGCTGTTCGTAGGAGGCCAACATCATTAAATCTGTTTTTTTTAATCGTCATTTAAAACACTAATAACTCCAGAGTTTGCTGCTGCCTTTTATTTAGTAAATTGACTGAGATTATTTCAGGAATACATCTATTAGGGTTTCTGGCGGTGGATAATTTCTGTTTCGTTGTCAATTTTTAATTCAAACGCAGGTATAAATTTATATTAATAATTACTGGTATAGGTATATTTGTGGTTAGAGAGTATTGGGGTTATTTTCTGAAAGTCATTCTTGAGTCGGATTAGGGCGATCACTATCTCCAGAGGCAACTGAACACTTTACTAATCCTATTGAGTGAAGTCCGTTATTTTATTAAGGTAAAACGTCTATTTAGTAACAATAAGTGCTGTAGATGTTTTGTTATTATTATTATTATTGGAGCCACATCTATGCCAGTTTTGAAAAGTGATGTGGTTCAGCGTCATTCAAGGGAATGAAAGGCTTCCTGAAGTGCAGTTCTTCCTGCTGAGGGATGTAATGATGTGGAGAAGGTTCACCTCGCAGCGGCTGAAGTTCATTTAATAAAAGGATCAAATCGTCTTGGTTTCCACAGCAGGATGAGACAGAAATAGTGCATAAAATAACGGGTACCACAAGTACATGTTGGACGACTATTAATGAGTTAGGCTCCTAATGCAGGATGGTGGTGCTGGTGTGGCTGTCCAGTGACTGAATGTTTCCGATGCTCAGAGGAGGCACAGTCCGCCTGGAAGGCACTGCTCCCCCGTTGCAGCGTCAGGGCCAGCCCGGTGAGAGAGACGTGGGGGCGAATTTCTCTCTCCCTGCCGATTTCACACATCGAAGGGGCTGAGCAACTGAGTGTGTGTGCAACGTGAAGCAATGTGTGTGCGTGTGCATGTGTGTGTGTGCGTGTGTATGTGTGTGATTCCAAGAAAACACCCCAATGAGAGTTCACCTCTCAGAGCTCTGAGCGCGCACTGCACAGGCGCAGAACGCAGGACGGGGCTGAAGAGCTGAAGGGCACTAGGGCAGCCGAACCAACCGACGCACCGACACTTTCCAGCGGACAGCCACCGCTGCAGCCTCCAGAGTCCCGCTCGACAACAGGCGCTTCCAAAACCACGTGCAGCCGCTGTGGGAAGGGAAACACCCCGCTGTTTACAGGCTGAAGACAGAGTTGCGGTGCGCAGGGATGGATTTAAGCAGATGATAGCTGATTGCATGAGGTACAGTAGAGACACGAACGCGCAGATTAGCTGCTGTGTAAATTGATCGTCTGCTAATTATCTGTTTGCGTGTAAACAGCGCAGTCTGTTTCAGACGGATGTAAACAGTGTCAGAGGACAGGAAGGCTTTAAAGTACAGAGTGGCATCATCTGTGAGGAAAACCAACTGCGATAATTAGACAACTCAACTCCCACGGCATGACAATCAGATGTCAAACATTTGAATATGACAGTTATGGGAATAGCGTGGTAGTGGAAGAGAGGTGAGGCAGAAACGTGAAACAAACTGAAGTGTTTCAACCAATCAGATTAATACTGAGGCTGTCTGTCCTATTTTCTTATTAGCCTACATATTTTTTGTTTTTGATCTTTTTTATTTATTCGCTGTAATTAACATTACAACCAAATTAAGCATAAACACTGATCTATTTTTAACGTTTCAGGCGATGTTTTATAAATTTGTGAACATCTTCAAATTTTAACATATTATTATTATTATTATTATTATTATTATTATTATTATTATTATTATTATTATTAT
>JAPZDV010000024.1:1961357-1980222 GCA_029814665.1 Acanthurus lineatus
TTTTTTCCACAACTTTCCATTATGATAATAAGTATTTCACACACCACACAAAAGGTTTATTAATCATAGAACCCCTACATCAAGAGTTATGTAGTGGTTCAGCTAAAACTTTTCTCAAAAAAATTGTTTCTCTGAAAGTTCATTCTGCAATTTTTTAATGTATTAAAAATTGCTAATATTTTCAGCAAAAATGTACAGTTTGTTGAAATTTAGAGAGAGACGGATATTAAAGTGATGGAGTCATTACATAAACTACGTATCTATATAAATATCATACCTTTCTGTGACCATCTGTTTAGACAGCTAATAGTAACATATAGCAGTTATAACTTTGTCTTTCAGGAAGAGGCAGAGTTCCTGCCGTAGTGACTACATAATTGAAAACACAAATGACTGCTCAGTTTGTTGGATTTAATGCGACCTGCGGATTAGATAGCGGGGCCGTTGGACATTAACCAGAGAATGAGTACACTCTCAAATCGACCTTCGCCTCTCATTCCTCATGGGATGTTTTTTTTTTCCAGTAAAAAAATGTAAAAGGTCACCACATTTTTTCCTTAATGCCGCATAACCGTAAGAGATGGGCTTTCCCTTGTCCAGCTGATGAAGTGGGCTCTGAATCCTTAAAACCCTTTGAAGGGCCATGCAGTGGTTTAGCTATGCAGCTGTGCTGAGAAACCTGTCTAGGTTTACCTCAGTCTACAGCTGAAGGTCACTAGCTTCATCCTTTAGAAGCAAAAGCCCTGAAAATAAAATCACACTAAATGACATTAACACCGTGCTGAATTATTCAAGTATGTTATGAATATTGCATGTAGAGCAACTGGTGTTGTTATCATCACAGAAGGCATTTGGTCACATTAATATATGTTGTAAAGCAAGGGGGAAGTTGTACAAGTGGTAGCCCAGAAGTATACAATATAACTTTGTGTTGACTGTGACATTTAAGTATTCTAAAAGCACAATCATAATATTTTGCAAAAAATATTCCTAGCCAGGCTCAGACTGTTCTTGAGTGCTCAAAACCTAAATGCAGTAACTTCTAAAAGTCTGAGTTCAGCTTAATGTTTTAATCGAGGCAAGTATGTGACATCAACCAGCAAAAAAACGACAGAGAAACTATGGAGTTGTTTTCTGCTAAATAAGGAAATCAAATATGTTGGAAAAGAAGAGCCATAGCAAGCCAAACCTTAAAATCTTAAACAAGGCAAAGTGTCTGCAGCCATGCTGGCAGCTCTGAGAGGCTGTGCAGAACTTTAAGATAAATGGAGCATGGCATGGAGAAGTACACAGCTATAAAAAAACTAGAAAGTAAGATTTAGATGTTCACAAAGCATGTTTAATATTATGACATTAAAAAATGTCTCAGATCAAAGAGTCATAACCTTCGTAACACAGGCTCACATTAATCATGAAAGCTTTATATAATACTTTTAAAAATTTCAAAATCAAAAGTCGTAAGGCAAATCACAGGCCCTTGAAGGTATAAATACTAAATAATAAAAACCTTTTTTCAGGGGAAGCCTCTGGTAGAACACTGTTTGGCTCAGTGGCTATGAGAAGTCTTCACAGTTGTTTGCTTATATTCAGCAGTGTAAGATCCCCTGTCTGGTATTCAGGCCCACTCTGCTGCAGCCTTGTCCTCCTCCACAGGTCTCCTCAGAGGGATGCTGTGGAAGACATTAGTACAGCAGCATCACTGGCCTCACTTTGTCCTTGGTTCTATCTGCAAGATACAACTGAGTTTCTCTAACTCACTCTGTATTGAAGGTGTTTGACAATGAGAAAAATACTGTGAGCTCTGGGCAGTGTAAATGCAGTCTAAACTGTCATATGCTTACGCTCCCTTGTAACCTGTAGGTTTTTAGTAAGGAGTGTAATGTTTCACTCTGAACATTCAGACAGGGCTTGGAGCAGGGAAAAGTCATGGTGCAGATGTGGCTTATGTTCCCTTTCCCCCATGTTCCCCTTCTCTGCTGTAAATATTAAATAAAAAAATTGATGGCATGGCTTAAAGAAAAATAAGCAACTAACTGTGAGATGACACTGAAAATATTTTTCAATCTCCCAACAGTATTATTAAACTAAATCAAATCAAAACAAACAAGCTTAATTACAGTTAAAATTTTTTTAACAGAATCTGTATTGTCCCAAGAACTGACCCCTGAGGAACACCACAACAGCTCAGTACAACATAATATGCACATGTTCAGACTAAGTTGTTTTAATGTAGCTTTAGTTTCATTTGTCACACCATGTTAAGGACAGATGTTTCATACAGTGCAATCTCTATTCTGTTTTGGTTATTCCTGCCTGCTGACAAGAGGGAAAGTGGATCTGTGCCATGAAAATCTTCTTTATCTGATATCATTATAAAACTGCACTAAAGCAGGGCATTAGTTTTAGGTATCTGCAAACAGATGATCATGAGATGCCTAAATCCTTCTTAATTAGCTGCAACAGCAGATTTTTTGGAGCATGTCTGTTTTGTGGCTGTATATCACAGTATAAGCTGGCTACCTAACTCATGTTGTCATCTCAGTTTTGCAACTTTTTTCCTTAAAGCCATATAAAAAAGCCATATATATACTGTTTAATTAAACAGACACCAGGCTGTGAGAACTAAAGTGGTTTTTCAGCATGGTGATGAGCACGTATCATAATTTGTTTCTATGTTGTCGTGGATAACTGATTGACATCATAAATACCATGAATTTCTGTAGCACAGAGGGCAGTCAGAGGACACTGCATCACATTCTCTCCACTTTATGGACATTTATCAGTGCAGTGCTTCATGTTTTCCTCACTGTAGGCCCCCTGAGGAAGAACTTAAACATGCTATCTTACTCTTGGACTGAAAAAAAAATTGGTAAAGCTAATAAAAACCCAATCAAAAAGTATTGGTGACATAATAGTTCATACTTGCTGATTGTCACAGTGACACCACACACTTTCCCGTGTGTGGTTTTCCAGGTGTAAAATGGTCAGAAGTAGCAAATGTCAGAGCAAGTTAAAAAAATATTTGTCACTCTCTATACAGCTCAAAGAAATACTGATCCTTTATTCTGGTTTGTGTTTAACCCAAACCAAGTTATACTGGAGGATATGCTATTGATAAAAAGCATTTGAGTAATATTATAATAACTGTAAACAAGTAAGAACTTAGTAGTATTACACAGTATTTATTTAAGATAGCCTTAGAACACCTATGTGCTAAACAGTATACTTCTAATCATTACATTACAAGCCGTGTTTATGTGCAAAAGAAGTGCAAATGTATATTTTGACACTGTAATGGGCAGCTGGTGACATGAAAGAACAGTTTTAGTTAAAGGATGTCCTAATTTAAAAAGGTTTTGGGATCAACTGTAGTGACATGTGAGGAGGGTCCCTGCTGAGGTGGCAGGGGAGGAGATACAGATGCAGAGCAGCCAGGCTGTTACGCAGGGGATCCCACATTTTCCCAACACTCTGGGATGAAACTTGTTCAGTTCACTCCCAAGCAGCACCTAGCTGAGCCTGGTAGACTTGTTATTGTGAGTGTCACTGTCCAGGCGTAATCCTCCCTCTTCAAAGCACCAGCGCAGCTCTTCCCTCACTCTCCCTCTTTGTACACAGCCCGTCAAGAGAGCAGCGGCGGGTTGATAAGAGGAATCCGGCGCCCACAATAGGCTGAGTCTACTAGGTTGTGGTGCTTCATCATCCCCCCCAATGCTCCTTTTGATCTTGCCGTGGTACTGGAGATTCCCAGAGAGAGAATGGATCACTGGAGGGCCTAAACATGTGGGATTGTTAAGAGAAACAGCTGGCTGGGCACAGAAACACACACCCTGACACTGATATCATACACACACTCTCCAACTTCCATTTCTCATGCTACTCTTAAACTCACTCACTTAGTCACCCAACTGTATGTATATGTTTGCCTTCATGTTGTCCGCCTTTGAAAATCAGCTGTCCAGAGTTGCAAAACTTGATTTCTTATGGATGTATTCTAGATACAAAACCATTATATACCATGTTTTATCATATTTATCTAAAATAAACACTAGTCAGTATGGATAAAAAACACAGTTTATGCTACAGTGCAAGCGTCCTTTTAAATAGCTCTCGATATTTGGCTGAATACAATCAGTAATATGGAATGGTTAACTACTACTAAATGGTATAGAAAATGTTAAATGGCTGCTGTTGAAGTCACAAGAGCAAGACAACAGCTCATCACTTACTATTTTCACTCACTACACTTTTCAGCTGTGACTTATTATTCACAAATGTGTAAACAAAAAAAAACTAGTATGCAGTTACTAATAATCTACTTAAATTTAAAATATACACATTTAGAATGTACAAGCTCACTTGACTGTGTCCTGCACCCCAGTGAGGACTTTCCTACAATAAGCAATTAAGGGTGAAGATGTATAGCCTCCAATCAGTCACACTTTAGCCGAGATATTCAGACGTTTAAAACACAGAGTAAGGTGGATACATTAAGTTCTCATAAAGCTTTAAATAAAGTACTCATCAGATTGTCTGAGAGGATCTGTAACCTCCTCGCTTCACTATTTTTGTAGCTTCCTGTAACAGTTTTAAAACACTCTCCCTGTAATCTGCAAGGCTCATTCAGACCAAATCAGGCATTGTGGTAAAACACAAGTTCTCCCTTTTATTTTAATGTAGGTAGTCTGCTTAGGCAGGGTGGACTGCAATGAGTTCTTTAAAAAGAAAACAACACAACAACACAACAAAGTCATCTGTTGGTCTGCAACCAGATGTCACTCTGTTGTGGTCCAACAGCTACTGGCAGATCAGATCATGGAGAGCTGAACAACCCTATCATAAAGGAGTAGTAAGATGCTAATTTGCATTTGCAAATGGTCTGACCCTCTCACATTGCTGCACAAATCTACGCTTATTGCCACAATGTCTGATTTGGTGTGAAACGACCTTTGAGACTGTGCGTGCAAAGGTGTGAAAATAAGCACAGTTTGACAATCACTAAGCTTTTCTGATGAAAGACTATACAGTGTTTATTATAAACTCCATTCATACAATTTATTGCTCCTCCCCCTCTCTATGCCTTTAAGTGTACCAATTTTAAACAGACATCAACACTTTTTGCTCAGACATGGGCAGACAATATGTCATACAGCCTAGTTTGTATGAATAATACCAAAACCTTAAAAGCACCTGTGATTCTAGAGGGAAGTTAACTTAGTGTTGCAACAGAACCAAGACATATTTTGACTCAGTGACACTCATTTGTGTGTGGTATCATGTTGCATCCATTTTATCTGACTGGCTGAACAGACTTATTTCCACAGTTGAAGCATGAGCAGCAGCAGAGCCATTCACTTGGTGGTTCCGGCCATATTACACAAATCAGAAGGCTGCATGTGTTGACACAGGCTTCCATCTGCTCCGTCTGTACGCTGCGAGTGGAGCCAGAGATGAGCAGAGGTCTGTTTTGAATGTTCCTCTAAGATTAACCCGTCTTTCAGTGAGGATGATACTAGGACTGATCTCTCCTACTGATTGGATTTGAAGCCTGGGAGCGAGATGCCCTCAATCCCCCCCTTCTCTTTCTCTTACGTGAGGGAGTATTTACAGTAACATGATCAGATGGTGTCAGGCACTATAAGCCTTTGAAGAAGGGCATTTGCAACAATTGGAACAGCAAGTATGAAGATAGGGGTTTTAATGCTATGCCATCTTTCCAGAAAGCATGCAAGGCTTTCATGAGTCCCCTAATGTTTGAACACGTTGCCATGGGCAGCAACCACAGACAAACTGCAGGCCTTTTTGACCGTATCCTCTTGAGCAATGACAAGCTGGCTGTCTAAACTGTTGTGCGATCTGGGGTGCCATTAAAAACCACTTAGGGCTTTATAAGGGGGCACAGAGACCTTTGTGAAATTTTCTTTGGCGCACATGGGATGAAAAAGTTTTTGGTTTCCCAGAAAAGGTCATGAAAGGTAGCTCCCTTCATGTGTTTTATGGCCTTAAGAGCTATATTAGCATATTCTGACTTTTTGTCTGGAGGCATTTAAAAGATAAAAAGACAGAGTATGTTGCCAGACCTTCTACGACCTCTCAGTGTCACAAGTATGAGAGGATTTCAGTGTAATTAATGTCTGCAACTGGACAAATCATTTCTATGCCTGAAAATATAAGATTTTGACAGTGAGAGCAATGTCAAGAAAATGATCCTGGAAAGTCTGGCAGGTTTCTTTTTTTAATTTTTTTTTTCAATGTGCTCGCAGGATTCATCTGTGTTGGAGTAGGTTTCATAGGTTTCATCTCTGTAATGTTTGGGTAAAGGGTTATTTCAGGTTTAAAGTGGCAGCTCTCACCCTCATTGTCCCTCAATCACTCCCCTAAAAACATCAGTGAGCAGCAGTCACTGAGGCGAAGGGATCGTTATTTGCACTATCCATGACAATGCTACACTTATCCTGGACACAAAACTGTTTTTAACAAAAAACCAAATGGATTCTGTTCTTAAGTAAAACATCAGTACAAAATTCATAGGTTACTAATGAAAAATTTTGCACAAACTGGCAATCATACAGAAATATGAGTTATGACCAAATCCTTCTTAAAGGTTTCTAAAAAGATTTCGTGTTTTGAAAATATGAACCTAACAAGTGATTCTGATGGCCCTAGGGTGTCTATTAATTCCTGCTATGGGACAAGCTACTAGGTGCAGCCAAACTGTCCATGTACCATTCAAAATCATGCTCTTGCTTAGCCTGTATCTGTGTCCAGTCCCCTTGACATTAGAAATAAATTAAATAAACCAAAAAAAAAAAAAAAAAAACCCATCTCGTCTATATATCTCAATTACTAATTCTTTTTATCTGATCGTCTGACTTCCCATTCACTACTCAACTTCCAACCTCAGGTTTCAACTGACAGTACACATGGTCTTATCATTTTTTTTGTTCGATCTTCATAATAATTTTGGTACAATAACATGTCTTGATAGTTGGCTAGTCTTGTGAAACATACTGTAATATTTTAATGTACTGTTTTGTACTGACAGTGACTGTTGTTAGTAAACATTAGCTTTCTGGATCATAGATGAGCCAGACAGTTTAATGAGCTGAGCAGACTAGAGTTTCCCATCTTGCCAAGTGTCTAGGGTTCATCCTACTTACTGGAGTAGTGAACATCCTTTAGATTGCATTAAAACTTTAAAGGATGGTAATAATTGCTCCAGGTATTAGTTAAACCCCCAGGTGTTACTTGGGAAACTGAGTTATAGCTCGTGAAATGCTTTATTTCGATTGGAAATGCAGGGGTTTCGGATTGGAAAAATAGAAGTTAAAGTTGCTTGATGTAATAATATCGCAAATTACAGGGCATTTACTATACAGAGGTCAAATAAGAACTGTGTACTGTTTTTACAGGTCTGATGTCTACTTTTAAAATGTCTATGACAGCACAGAGAATGATGACAAAAAGACATGAATCTGTCCAAACACCAGAAGTTCCCTGTAAATCCTAACTGCTGGAACATAAAGAGGCTTGTATATTATAAACACTGCACTTTATATTGTGACCCATCAATTAAGAGTGGGTCAAGTGATTTGAAGCAGATTTGACCGCATTTTACAGCCAAACTCATTAGTTATTGGATTTAAAGTTGGCAATATATCTTAACTGGCACTAAAATGTTACATATTGCACCTTTAATGGTCTCCATTGTTTTTTTGTGTGACACATGACTATGATTTACACTGTCCATTAATTCCTTATAATGTTAATTTTGTCTGTGCTGTACAGAAGGTGCTTATGCAAACTCATCTAATCAAGCACTCAGTTTTGAATTAAAGTGTTTTCTTCCTTACATATAAAGGTAAACAAAATCATTTTCTAACATTCTTTCTTTATCTTCTTTAACAGAAGGATGTTTCCCAGCTACAAGGTAAAAGTGACTGGTATGAACCCCAAAACCAAGTACATCTTACTTACCGACATTGTCCCAGCTGATGACCATCGCTACAAGTTCTGTGATAACAAGTGGTAAGTTTGCAATTGCAAAGCCATAAATGAGAGTTCTTAAAAGCTGCCCAAAGCCCACTACTACAGCCCCACTTGTCTTGGAGCTTAGCTGATGATAGATATCGCTGTGTAGCTGACATTATAAAAAGTCTGCTGACTTTGATCTCCTTTTACTGCTATGAGTCTGCCCTAGTTGTGCCATGGTTATGTTTCAGCATGTCACAACAACATTTTATTGGTTTTATCAGAAAAACAAACAAACAAAACACATGTACTCTCCAGGAGACATGTTTGTTCCCATGTGTAGTTACATTTCACTTGTTCTTGGTCTGGCTGCCTTATTATGATAAATACAGCAGTTTACTTAACCAAGTTTTAAAGTGCTTCGCAATAAAACAGAGCACGACAAAGATAAAATATGATAAAACACCATTACAAAAAAGATATTGATAAGCTGAGCTAAAATAGAATTCCCACAGAGGGTTGGTTGTTAGACTTGTTGTAACTCCTAAGCCGGTCTTGGTTAAGACCAGTCTAAAGAATAGATTCTAAGTCGGTTGCACCAACAGAGCTTAAATCTAGTCTTAACTACGCCCGGTTTTAGCAATGTGCCTTCACGTGAACAGCCACGTTACTATGACAATTGCCTCATAGCGAGCTTTCTAGGATGCTACGTGCTACGTGTCTCCCGCTGTCTTGTTAATTTCTGTCATTTCGCCGCAGCCACGAATGATCAAAGAAAATGCAAATTAAATTTCACAGACCCAGAAATCAGAAAATTTATTTTGCAATGTTTGAATGCTATTATTACAATTCTAAAACAGCATTTTGAAGGCTATGTTGATAAAATAATCACAAAGTGCTATCATTGACGTTAGCTGTAGAGTGGGCGACAAAACTGGTTGCAGTCTGACACAAATTGCAAGTCTGGTGACAGCTCTTCAGTAAGTTCAAACATGTCTTTCCTGCAGAATCAAAACATCTCAATCAGCCGCTCATCTCTGTGTATGTCCAGTAGATTGCCTCTGTTCCTCATAGCTCTTTCCCATCTAAATGCCCACCTGCTGTGTAATACGTTAATTAGACGCACCATCATTGACAGTTTTAGGTAGAGGTGTCTAATGCTTTTGCTACAGTGACAGTCAGATTTACTGTTGGTCTTAGCCAAAAGAATGATTTAGCTCTGTTGGTGCAACGGGTGTAACCGCCAGAGAAGACATAGAATGCCAAGTTATGAGCAGTCTTAACTAAGACCAGACTTAAGACGAGTTGGTGCAACCGGCCCCTAAAGCGCATGCCCTCTGCCCCACAGCAGTTGCTAGAACACATTTCCAACAGATATGTCGGCTAGCTAGCTAGCTTACAGGCTTTGTGAGCTTGATGTGGTGCCTCATTAGGGCTATATCTCCTTCTCTTTGTAACTGTTGTTACCTCTGCATACACCATTGTCTCTGGTTTCAACAGCGTCCAGCTTGGTCCATATGTGTTATGCATTCCCAGCCTCACCTGTGCGCTATGGGAAACCACGCCCACTCTCTGCCCAGAAACATCCCAACTAAAACATCAAAATACAGGCAGAGGACTGGGGCTCTGCAGACAGAGTCACTGCCACACAAATAGGGGCTTTTAAGTGATGATTGAACCAGATTAATTGTGTACTGGTCTGTATTTTGTTTTTTAGGAAAATCATACAGACTCTACCTTTAAAGAAGATTCAAAAGCAGTCATAGATCTAGAACCTAATCTCATCAGGAAAGTTGTTCCAGAGACAGGAAAATCCAAACTGCCAGTACAGGGCTTTTCCAATGGCACTTTGGGCCACTCTAAGTCAAACCAAGCTGCAGTAATTTGCATTTCCATTAGCAGTTTAAACACACTGAGTTGTGCCAAGCTGCGCCTGAGATGAAGCTCAACTCTAAGTACTTTCATAGATTCTAACTGACTCTATGTGGTTTCTTCTGCATTCCTGTTTGTACATCAGATATCTGTTATATTTTTTGTTGGATCATGATTGCCTTCAGCTGTATAGAAATGATGTTACTAATGATGAGAACCCAACACATCTGATCTGATTTCTGCTTCATAATGAAAGCTTTGACCATTGTTACCCTTTTAACGAAATAATGTGTGGCTCTTATTTATTGTTAACACTTGTTTATCACCAAAATAGCATTTTTCGTAGAGGCTATTACTCTGCAAAACCAAATCTACCATTACTGCAAGGAAGTGGGAAAAACACAAGCAGTCTCAGCCACAGTGAGATGTTAGATGAATGGCTGCGGACAGTTGGTTTTTACTGCATCTCTGTAAAAAGCTCACCTTCAACAAGTAACAACTTCTTTTACCCACCATACTGTGTGATGGAAAATCTTTCAGGAAATAACAATCAACTCAAGAGAAGTGCAATATCAGTTAAAGACATTCCTCCCTGTGAGTAGCCCTGTTTTAATAAGAATGCAAATCCCTGCAATGCAGGGCTGAGGTTCTGAGTTGAACCAGGTCAGCAAATACATGGAAAAGGCTCATTAGTTGCCAGCCAGGCTCAAGGAATGACCACAAAGCCACAACCAACCTATACACACTGAGAAGAATGCAAAGGCATATAAGAAGTTAGTAGGTCTGTAATACGATTACTAGGGGCTTGCTCATGTTAAGCTACAAGGTAAACCATAACAATTAACAAAAAAAGTTTTTTTGTTAAGTTTTTTTGTTAAGTTTTTTTCCTAATTCAGGAAGGCCAGAGACAGAGTTGTAACCTTTCATGATGTCCTGTTCTCGGTCAGGTTGCCTTATGATAATGTCTTTTAAGCAACTGATTAGTGAAATTCTGGATACAAAGAGGAATTCAACATACCATTATCCTGTAAATTCTATCATGGTTCCTGTTCTGTTTTGTAAAAATTACACAATTTTTCTTTATTTAGAAAGGATGTCCAGTCCAGCGGTACCTCTGACATGTATCTTCCCAACTCATATGCACAATTTGATTTTTTTAAACAGCCAATGAAACCATTTTCAGACTCACTGCTTTCTACAACATCTGCACATGGCAACTACAGTACGGTAAACATTAAATTGTACTTATGCTTAAAAACTAAATGATCAAGGTAGGGTTAGAATAAGGACAGAAAGATATTTGTTATTTTTCTTTCTACACTGGCATCAAACATCGGCACTAATCATAAATTCAGAGGTATAGAATTGTCCAGTAATACTTCCTGATGCTGGGTTGTGCCTTATTATCAGTAAGAGGAAACCACTGTCCCATAGCTAAGGGTTATTTTAAAAAAATATGTTAACAACTTTGTTGGAGTAGAGAACTAATAAACACATTTTTAATATATACTATGTATCAGTAGACAAATTCAGACCTGAATAGATACTATGAATATATGCCATGAAATGCTTTAAGAACTGGCCAAAGTGCGCAATCACCTCCAGGGTCCCATATTTTTAAGGTTCACTGTGTGTCAATTTTTGGTAATTTAGTTAATTTTGAGTTAGTTTGGGAATTTGCAACATTAAGGTATTATCTCAGTTAGGATGACTCCTGCATTATTACCTGCAGTAATGATGTGGAATTTTAGATGAGCTTCAAGGCCTTCATTATTTTATGATGCACAAGAGGGACCACGGGTTTTGCATCGTGGCCCCCTATCAGGTAACTGGACTGAGGCCATGGCTCCTAGTTTACAAACCCACAGGTCACTACATCAGGCCAGACATGACAGATGTTCTGCTCCCTTTCTTTCATCATGAGTTGGAAGGACAGAGTGTCATTATGGTTACTTGTTGCCTCAGTAATGCCTATATTGGCTAAATAGTATCCTTTTAAAAGAAGCACTTGGTTTCACAAATAACCACAATTACATCTGTTCACCAAAGATGCACAGCAATTACTAAAATCCACTGAAATCCTCACATAATCACAGAAGAAAAAATCTGCTTGTTAGGAAGAGACACAATCACCGCAAACATATTTCAATTATTGCACAAGAGCAGATCACGCAAGGCGGGTTTAGTCTGAGGCTAACTCTTAATGCAGATCATCATTATCTAGGGCTCCTTACACAGGGTACAAGCAAGATGCTGACCAAGAGAAAAACATAAAAGCTGTTTGACTGGGCTCACCATTTTACTAGTTGAGCCTGTATCTGGAGGCAATGACACCGCAGTCCTCCATCATCAGTATGACATTAGAAATGGCACTGCCAGCTGTTAATGGGTGGACAAAAAGAGTTTTGTGAGCAAAAGCTGAGAGAATGATAAATCTAAAACCAGTATAAAATAACTGTAAAGCCATTTGTTGCTGTTCTTGGGGCATGTAGTATAATCGATGGGTTCTGGTGTTTCTTAGCCATGGTGGAGAAGCATCATTAGCAAAACTGCTTCCTGCTTTCTTAAGTATTGTGGCATTCTCTTACTCTATGTAGCATTAAACAGATTAGTGTAGTGTTAGATGAACCAAGACATAGTAATTGTTTTTTTTATATATAGCCAAGAGAAAATTATTATTTTTTTTCTTTCCTTATAACAGCTTGCTTCTGCATGTCTCTCAATATGTTCTTAGGATGGTGGCTGGCAAGGCTGAACCTGCAATGCCAGGCAGACTCTATGTTCATCCTGATTCCCCTGCCACAGGAGCTCACTGGATGAGGCAACTGGTGTCATTTCAGAAGCTCAAACTAACAAACAATCACCTGGACCCTTTCGGGCATGTGAGTACCTGCAAAGAATGTTGGTGTTCGAACAAAGAATGGGTTATTGTTTTTCACAAACTGTGTCATGCTGTAAACTATGTCATAGTTCAATGTTGCCATCATTCAAGCTCCTAATGCTAACATCTTATTAACAATATTAATAACAATGGAGAAAATAGCAACATTTCTCAACACAGTTGTACAATGGCACCAGTTATAGAGGGCTAACAATGAGTGGGTTTAAAAATGAGAAAGAATATGGTCAGCATGTGTACTTGCTAAACTGCCAGACTTATGTTGTGTGTCCCAGTGAACTCTGCTGTAAAATAGTGCTGTTTCCATGTCCCCAGACATAAGCAAATAAGTTGGTAAGTAAAATGTAAACTGACTGGTAAAGATTGAATATGATGTCTTATTTCCACCCACTGAATTTCAATAGCTATGCTAGTGGCTCATTGTAAAGTAACTCAAACTGTAACAATGATGTACTAAAGTATCAGTTTTGTACTGGTGTTCCATAAAAGATCCAGGGACCACCAAAGTTTACAAAGAATGTCTGCCCCAAATTTCAATTTAATCAATCAAATAGTTAGGACACTAACTCTGAACCACTGGAATGTTAACCTTAATTTGGCACCAGGGAGAAGGTCAGGTGCTTAATAAAACAAGTAATTTACTCTCGGGGAAACACTAATGTCTGTACCAAAATTTACCAAGTCGTACTGTCAAGATATATTACTAGATAAGTTAAAGCTTTGACCTGTTGGTGGCACTACATAAAAAGTCGGGGGATCACCAAAATCATTGCGAATAATGCTTTAGGCATGATGAAAACCTTATTTTATTGCATTTCATCCAATAGTTGTAGAGACAATTCAACAAAAGCTGAATTTGAAAATCTAGTGACACTTGAAGAGAAGTCTGTGGATCACAACAGTCCATTGGGTTCACATCATACGTGTTTTTAGAAAGTTCATTTAAAAAGTAAATCCAACCGTTGAGATTTTTTAGTTGGGATTGCAATCAAGACTGAAAGACCCACGTTGCCATCCCCAGAGCTGGCATGGCAAATAACACAGATTCAAAGTCAAGAAAAAGATCAGCATATATCACATCCATTTAAGGTCTTGTCATAAACCCACTGAGGAAATGTGTACAGATGATGAAAGAGGTGTTTAAGAATGGAACTGTAATATACAGTTCAAAAACCACCCTATAGATTAATACATGTAGCTTTAAACAGGGTTTTGCTGCTTAAACACCTTTAGATTGTATAACTATGCGTGTAAAGAAAAAAAATATGAATTTTTTTTCCCCCCAAAACTCTTTGTGCTTCCAAGAACATTTCTTATTTCAGCAATCTAATGCTATTATTCCATGAGTTAAATTAAGTATTTTCAGGCAAAAATCCCTTGCTATTTGTCAAAATGATCACAGCAAGAAGATACATTTTGAGTGTACAGCTGATGTGAAAACTTAGTTGATATGTGTGCAAACAGCAAAATCATGGAGTTGTTTTTCACAGGCAGATTTCGGAAAGAAGGATGAAAGAAACTGAGGAGGCAGAGACTGCAGAGGGAGGTGAAGAGTGTGACTGTGGCAGCGCTCCCCAGGGGGACTGTGGGATAGCTTGTCTGAAGCCATCCCATCAATGGGCGGGCTCATTAGGTTCATAACCTCTCAGATCAGTGGCGGGGCCTGCTGTCAGATTGAGTTGAGTGCCTGGCCAGTGATAAGGGCGAGTAATGAGGACAGAGCAAGTTTGGACCAGGCAGAGCCCAGATGACGCCCAGACCAGGAGGTGTGTAGTAGGGCAGTGCTTCTCACAGGGAAGTGAAGGAACCATGCAGAATAAGTTATGCTCATTGCAAAACATATTTAAAAAATACTTATTTGACTTATTTTTAAGCTCATTTTTCCCTATTAAGAACTCCTGATATAGTGTGATATTAAATACAAATCTGTGCCTTGATAAGTCTGTTAAAGGTAGAGTTATGTAGATTTTTATCAAATCTGAGGTCTACAGAATCGTGCTAACACTGATCCTTAAAATCAACAACAACCATTCTTTCTATATTGCATCACATTCCTCACCCTGCATCATCCTGTATGGACAACGGACTTTTAATCAGTAATACAAACTATCTTCTTTTAATTTGTAACAAACAGATGTTAGCAAGCCATTATAGCTTTGCTCCTGTTAGCCAGGAGATGTTTTTCTGGATGGGTTTTACCATCCTCAAGAGTAGTCTATAGTCATTGTTGTCCATCTTCAGCTCTTCTTGAGCACAGAGAGCTTATGTACTATGGTCATCTTACCCAGTACACCACCAACACACCATTATTTACACCCATTGATAAGGTTCTGACAAACTAAGCATGATGTCCTTTGTGTGGCAATGCAGGAAGAGAGGTTGTTGTGGTGGTACATGATGTGGTGGATGGGTGTGTGGCAAGTCTAACTTTCATGCAAGAGACTGGAATTTGTGTCCTGTCAGAGACCTTACAATCATAGTCAGTTTTTCTTAACTGCTGCTATATTCTTTCCCTAAAATTAACCAAGGCCCTGTTTACACCTGACATCAAAATGCATTTTGAGTGATTTGAACACAAACAGACAGCTCTGAGTACAGGTGTGAATTCACCCAAGCACATTGAGGACACACTAAGATCCAGCAGCGCAAACCACATTTGGAGCTAGTCTGTGGTCACACTGGATAGGAGCGCATACATAATGGTGTCCTCGGTAACACTGAAGGATACCTACTCAATAGTTGCCCCTTGTATAGGTAGGCTATACCCAAATCACACTGTGTGTATTTACAGCTGTCAACTTGTGATCAGATCACCCAAGATTCATGTTAATACCTGGTATTACCAGCCTTTAAGAGATTAATTTCCTGAATTATTTTCTGAGATTCATTTCCATAGACTTTGTTTAGTTTATTCCATACTATGGTGATAAGTAATACATAAAGTCCTTATAAGAACTTATCCCAAGCACTTATCAGTTGAATCAAATAATCATGTCTAAATGTTTTTATATCAGGTAAGATGAAAGCAAATATCTTAAGCTCTTAAGTTATCTGCCAAAGATCTTCCTGATCACTAGGTTGAGACGATCACACAAGAGTCTCTGGTATCATCCTCAAACAGGGGCCAGACAACAGAGCAGGCAAAGGTCAGCAGAGAGTCTCTGGTAAACCAGCCAATAGCTTATCCCTGTCTCCAGCCTGTCTCAGCAACAGGAGCATGTGAGCACAGGACCATTTGGTGTTCAACCTGAGCCTAGCTCCCTGTGCCCTGTTCAACCTTTGCCTCTCTCTGAGAGCCCCCTGGAGGAGAAGGCTCCTCAGGAGAGTGTCTGGCAAATGAGGAGGGGAGCCGAGGTGCACAGTTTGATGCTTATCTGCCCTGACAGAGTTGGACTAGTGATGACCCTTCCCTACTGTTGCTAACGCTTCGCTGGGCACAGCACTCGGCTGTGGTGAGCGGAATGATGCTAGTGAGCCGACCTGCAGCCACCCAAACAACCGAAACACCAAACACACTCAACACATGCTGCCTGCTACATTAGTACACAAAACATTTGGATTTTAGATCAAGTTTGATGAAGATGAAAGATCGAGAGAACTGTTCACTGAACTGACTGAATTGGAAATTTTGCACTTGAAATGATCAAAGTCACTGAAGAATTCAGCAGAATCAGACAGTAACAAGCAAGCAAGCAACACTGGTAAATAAAAGTTCATCCAATGAAGCTGACTACTTGGCTAATGGCATTATAAAAAAGGCATTAACACACAAATTAACACTCATTACAAACAGTTTAATCTTATGGCTTGATTTCAGGTGTCTCAGACTGGTGTGGACTTTTGTGGATGGTGAACATAGAAATTTGCTTGCATGCTCCAGTACCAAAACAGTTCACTCAAAAGTCAGCTGTCTATAAAATTCTCACAATGCACTTTTAAAAGCAGTGAGAGTTTAACTGGTCATAATGTTCACCCTCACAAACTCATAGATCGTGATGCCCACTGTCATCCAATCAGCATGTGCCTGAGGGCTCCCACACAGTCTCTCCAAAATGGTTGTGAGTCTGCAGTGATGCAAATTTTGTGTGAGAGAATTACATCCTGTTTGCAACATTCTCCAAAATTAGAAAAAAAGTCACTTAATGAACAAAATTAATGTCAGGTGTCCATGTTTATTTAGTTAAAATAAATGTAGTCTGTAAGGGCTGTGCTTAGGTTGGGCATTTGAAGAAATTATAATCTTCAAACTACATACATCTTTATTACAGTATAAAAAATATATACACTGATTATCTTAGTCAACCATTGTTATAAGAATGCAAGTCAGAATGCAATTATCATCCTTCATAGCAGGAAAATTAAATGTTCCAGAGAAAAAGTAGCATTGATTACAATTATGTTACTCTGTGCATCCAACTTGAACACCATACTACTTTCCATATCTGGGAAAACACAGGGTGATGTTCCTTATATGGAAAATAACAATGATGTCCACATTCCACTGATGTGTTTCAGGTCCAATGCTAATATACATGCTCGCTTTCTCATTGAACTTGATGATATGGAACTGAGCCTTCAGTAAAGTTATTAATTTCCTCTCTTTTACCTGCCAAGGCAAGTTAATACTGAATTGCCAACTTATTAATTACTAACAACAAATTAGCCTGAGTTAAAGTTGTCTGTAAATGGACAGTATTTTTCCTGCAATTCAATAAAGAAACAGAAATAGAGGAGCTACTTACCAACTTACATTTAAACAGAGGCAAAGCAGATTGTTTAATGTGTGTTGGTGCATGCCTTGTATCTTTAATATTTTAAAAAAGGATGATTTCTTTTAAACTAACTGAAAATTTATATTTAGTGCACAGTGTACAGTATAAGAAATAAGCACACAGTTAAGGTTTGCTTGGGAAAAGATGTTTCACACATCACACACTTCTTTAAACCTTTAACAAATCTTCCACAGTGCTGGAGAAACAGCTGCAACTAATATAAGTAATTGTGGTTATATTTAGGTGTGTTAGTTGGCAGGCATTGACAGTAATGCTGTCTATTATCTCTGCGTACTCATTAGCTAAGCATAGAAAATGGGTAAGCTTAACTTTTACTCATTATGAATTTTACTAGCGGCAGCTGTGTTTCCCATTGACACTTGTGAGAAAAGACTCAATTAAAAAAAAGTTGTGCAGTTCATTTGATGTGATGCAGTTATCATGAACTGCTTTTTGCATAATGTCCCATCAGTAACTCATACTCTAGTCTCAATATTCATGTAATCAGTGGCTGTAATGTAATTTACTGTGAAGTGAATCTTTGCCACAAAAAAGAGGCCGACTTGAAACAGTATTTACTTGCAGTAAAACGTTGTAGATTGGATTCTCCAAAGAGCAGAAACGATATAATGTGGAGAGTCCTTACCAGTCCTATCAGAGCTTTTAGTGTTTCCTCTCCTATTATCAGCCCACTGGGACTGACCTGGTCCTACAAAAGAGGTTGTAAGAACTTTGCCTGGTGTTAACATGCCTGGGGAAAGATTTTGTAAACCTGATACCATACTATTGTTAAAAGAGGCTGTGTGTACATTCAGCTTGAGTCTGGCCAGCTACAGAATGAAAATATTAAAACAAAATATTAAAACCTGAACACTTGGGCTGTAGTCAATGAAAAGTGTTGGAAGCTACATTCAGTGAGCAGATATTTTTTCTTACTGGTTTTGGTGAATCATTTTCTTGTTTGATAAAAGATACGTAAGTTATGAAACATGGTTTGTTATGAATGTATAATGTGTCATTGATAAGAGATCTATAATCAGTTTTTCGTAAAGAATATGAACGTATGTCTGTCTATCCTGTGTCTGTGGACAGACTTTGTTAACTTCATAGTGTCACAACAATGCAGAGGTGCAGTTATAAAACTTTACAGGTGTGTAATTGAGATCAAAATCAGAGCAGAGTGCAAAGATGGATTTGGTAATATAATCATCAAGTAGTCATGTAATGAAGTAAAGCCTACTGAGTACTTAAAGGACAGAACATCTAAGTGTTGACAGCAGTGGCGGTTTGTCAATAGGGGGCGCTGGGGCGCCGCCCCCACCAAAATTCAACAGAAGAATTCTACTTAAAC
>JAPZDV010000024.1:1980322-1991657 GCA_029814665.1 Acanthurus lineatus
TTTGTCTTAAGTTTTTCGGTTTGTTTCCTCCAGAGCTGCGCCCCCCTTAAAATTTTTAGCACCAGCCGCCACTGGTTGACAGGCATTGGGGCTGATATAATCCCATCCCAAGATGGTCTCTAGGTCTTTTTGTAAGCTAGTAGTGAAAAATGAATTATGGAAAAAAAGTTTTCATTTATGCATCTGGTATCTTGACAGCAGCTCCAATGTACCACACCAAGGTTTCTGTTCTTGTGCTCTAACAAGGGTAAAATAAAATGTATACCCTTCTTTTACTTTTCCTAGATCATTCTGAACTCCATGCACAAGTACCAGCCCAGACTACACATAGTCAAAGCAGATGAGAACAACGCCTTTGGATCCAAGAACACAGCCTACTGTACTCATGTCTTCCATGAGACGGCCTTCATCTCCGTAACTTCTTATCAAAACCACAAGGTACATCAACTTTCAGCAATGTACAGTATACTGCCAACATTAAAGTAAAGCTAATGGAAAATTTTCAATTTAAAAAGCATAAAAGTAAGACTTGAGAGTGTTAGCTATTAAATCTTAAGGGGAAGAAAGATCACACTCGCTTACTTTGACATCTTTTTGGTCCAAAATGCAATTAATGCATGACTAAGTTAGAGAGTGTAAAGGTTTTAATGAGTCTTTTGAGGTAGGTTGATGAACTTTAACTATCATAGTGTCGCTGGTGCAGGGGTTCCTGGGCACTGAATTAAAGGATCTAAGATTGAAAATTATTGTGTTACTTAAATTGCTGTATCATTGGTTTGTGTAATACCAAACAGAAATGAGTTCTGAAATGAAATATTTTTCTTCTAGATCACTCAGTTGAAGATAGAAAACAATCCATTTGCCAAAGGATTTCGGGGTAGTGAGGAAGGAGATCTGCGTGTGTCAAGACTACAGGGGTATGTTTCATATTAATGAACCAGTAAAGTAAAACTAATCCTGCATCAGTATGTTGAGCTTTTTTTGTGAATAGTTGTTAAAATCTATGTTGTCTCCTTGAAAGATTGTGTCAAGTGTAACTGGAAAGTATGGAAAACTGATTACTTTCCTCTTTTTTTGCTAACACTGGTGTGTAGAAAAGAATATCCAGTGATTTCAAAGAACATGGTTCGCCAGAGGCTGATCTCCTCGCATAGTCATCTAGCAGGGAAGCTCGGAGCAGGAGTTCTCACAGGGCACCCTCAAATCCTGTCATCTTATCAGTATGAGACTGGAGTTCCTTTGTCTAACTCTGACTCCCAAGATCCTATGTCGAACCACTTCCCTCAGAGCAGAGATCCCAGTGTTCTGTACCACTGCTTCAAACACAGAGGTATGTTCTCAGCCACTATTCCGATTGTATTGTACAGAATCAGATGTGCTAACTAAGTACTTTCTAGTTAAAACGAACAATGCATTTAACTTTGTCATTTTGCAGATAATGCCCGACACCTGGAGCTTGGATGCAAGCGGCCATATCTGGAGACATCGTCTGCGGTCTCTGAAGAGCATTACTTTCGTTCAGCTCCCTCCTATGAGTCTCCCTTGCTGTCTCATTCATACTGCACTGAGGCAATCACATCTAGAGAGGCTTGTATGTATGGAAGTATGGAAACAGAGTCTGGGTCTGGGGCAGGGGACACAGAGGACCTAACCAACTCCTCTTCAATAAATTGCAACATGTGGGCTACAATGCAGCCCTACCCTCGCTATAGCGTGGAGGGGGTCCCATACCAGTCTTTTGCTGCTCACTTCACCAACTCTGCCACGGTCACACCTGTTGTACCACACCCAGCGTCATCCATGGCATCAAGACAACAAGCTGACTTGGGGGTCTACAACTCCACCACGGTTCAGCGAGGTCTCTCAGTCATACCTCCTTCGTCCTCCTCTTCTTCCTGCTCTCCGGCTGTTCTTGGGTCTAGAGATAGGTCAGGCCAACCACCTCTATACCACAAGAAGCCAGGGTCACCGCCTCGACCTCATAGAGATTTTTCAGCCTATTCCACACAAGGCACAATATCCATTCGGGAGCCATCCTATCAGTACCAAGTGGGGCTAAGTAGCGCAGGGACTCACTGGACTGACAGCTAAAGTGGACAACTGGAGAAATCAGTTTAAGTCTGAAATTAGTCAAGGTTCAAAAAACTTGCTGTGGGCTGCTGATGCCAAGCAATGATAATAAACTACAGCTATGATCATTGCCAAATTGCACTTCAAAGCCATTTTCATCAATAAATTCTCATGACTTAGCACTCTAATTTACAAAACTGTATATCATGAGCAGTGGCTAAGCTCTTTACTTACGCAGATGTGTAGCATTTGTACTATCCTATGATCAGATAGGGGAGGTTTCTAATGCTAAAATAAATGAAGGCTTGAGGAATACCTAAAGTCAAGCAAAAGAAGCTGCAAGTTTAAGATCACACAAGGGGCTAACAAGATACAAAGTCTGACAACAAATTCCCAGCATCAACTATCCAAAAAATTTTTTGCTGTCTGACCTGAATTAACAATGAGATGACCTTTTCAGGCGTAGGTAGACGTAGGTAAGGGAAAATGAAGAATTGCTGTGCTTGCTGTTGAAGAAAAGGGAGGCCTATGTGAAGTATGAGTACATGGTGACACCCCACTGAAAGTTTTACAATTTCTTGTAGAGCTCCACCTAGATGACCCGGCATTTTCAAAGAATAACGCTGACGGAATTCTATGTTTTTTTTTATTTTCAACAAATGCATTGAAAAGACGAAAAACTATGCATTTATCTCACAGTATTTTTGACTCCCCTGCCCTGTCTCATCACCCAACCCCAAGCCCATTGGTTCCTAATAAGAGATGTAAATCTTTACTGGATACTGATCCTAACCCTTCACTGGATGCTAATACATAGTTCATTTAAAAAAAAAATCTCAGTAATTTCATAAGACAATCTGGCATTGAAGTTTCAGCAAAAGTTACTCAAACAACAATAATTATTGTGTTTGTTGCAGATTATTTTCAGCTGTCGATCCATGAACTGAAGCTAGTCATCACTCCACTCTGTAGCTGCACAACATACCTGTCTCATTAAAACAAATATCTAATGTTTCTTTTTAATCAAGGTGATATACTTCAGCTGTCACTGCTCTGTAAATTCTTTTGCTGCCTGACTGCTGACCCATGGCTCAACTGAAGGCTATTCTTTCAATTGCTCTTACTGGCATTAACATAGCATCTACCTGTTGGTCCGACTGGCTGTGTATTAGGATAGTCAGAAAACATCTCCACTTACCACCACTGCAAGGAAAAAATGTATGACAAAATATTCCTGACACAGATGCTGCCATCTTGTACTGGAGAGGTCATTTGAAGTCAGAGTCTGCACAGTTGTGTTCAGGGTGTGAGGCTGCCATATGGATGTCCTTTTCATACATCTTCCCAATGCAATTTCAAGTACACGTATACAAAGCGTGGTAAGAACTACTTAAAATGACAGACATTATCTTTAAGATAATTATATCAGATGTGTACATTATGAAGTAGTTTTAAGATTGTATTGTGTACAGAAATGAGGCTTGTTTTATGAGCTACACTGCAGCCAGGCACCAAGGGGTCAATCTAAAGTACAGCCAATGGCTGGCACTTAAAATATGTCACCCTGGGAAAGTGAGAGTTAAAATTATTGTAATTTCCAACAACTTAGTGCTTTAATCTGTGGAGTAACAAGGTCAGAGCCTCAGTGCCAAATATCAACACCAAAACACAGAGTACAGGGCTGGTGAGTATTTCCAGCAGCAGCATAGTGTATTTAGCATTAAATTACGGTGGCTGTGTTCATGGTAATAAACGAACATGTCAGCCTGTGCAACCTTGTGGCTCAGTTATGTGAATGAAACACTGGGGGTTTAAATCTTTTCAATGAATTTCTTGACAACAAGAAAAAAAAACAATACAGTCAGCCATGAGACAATGGCGGGTGGGGGGTGTTAATGTCCAAAAGCTATCACAGCCTAGATCCTTTTAGTCATAAAAATTCACCTGTGCCAAAATGAGATTAGCTACACATTGAGAGAGAGGGTGAGAGGGTGTAAAGAGAGTATTGAGTCTGCTAAACGAGATTGACCGTATCAGAATACAATAGAGGGCAATTTAAATTCATTTCTCATACATAAAGAATTATATGCGAACAGGCATTAATTAGCCTGCTTTGCATGAGTCTTTTCTCATTATGTACATATAGAGTGAATTAGTCAAGTGAAAGGTGCACCAAAGAACCACCCACCATAAAAGATGTCAGTGTGGATCCTATCCAAATATTTTCTACAGGTCTGTACTAGTTGCGTGATACTAGCATTCCTCTGATGAAAACATTAGTTTGAGTGTAGGAGGAAGCTCACACTACTGTGGTTGGTCATCAAAGCTTGGCTCAAAATTCATGACTCCAAACAATATTGTAGTGAAATGGGAAAGCAAAGAACTCTCAGGCAAAACCAGATGGGAGCTTAAGTCATGGTGAATACCGGAAAGGGGAGCTGCAAACAAATCCCACTCCCGAATGACTTACTTGGAAAAAATCCTCGCAAGACTGCAAAAACAAAACAGCCCAAGTAGGCAGAGAAGCTGGAAGAAAAGGCTCTAAGTAGCATTACATGCAGAAGATTTTGAAGTTGCATTGATAAGAAAAGGTAATTTGTAGGATATAATTGTAATCCCTCATGCATTTGTGCATTGTTCCTTTATTTCATGTTGGTAAATTCAATAACATTTTTGAGTATATTGACATTTTTGCACACCTGATAAATAAACATTTTCATGCCTCTAATTGTTTGCCATATTTAATCAATAGAATACATACATACACTTTAAATTGGATTTTTTAAAAGAAATTACTCCAACACCCGAATTAGCTTCAAATGTTGCATCATGTTTGAATTGTTAAAAAACTACTTTCATTACAGAAAAAGCAAGCAGTATCTGTTTTTTAAATCCCAGTATCTCTATAAATTAGGTTCATATTAAATGATTCAGCATCTCATAATTCATGTCTAATGCTGTTTTGATTCTCCTGTGAAACACATGATTTATAAAACATAAACACAACTACATGTTACCATCCAATAGAATAAAAAAAAAGCACTTACAGTATCCACTTTATCAGTTAATGTTGAACACGTCTGCAATCAAAAGTCAAGGTACAGCAAATTGGTTGAGAGGAATGTAGAGACAGCAGGACGAGTACATCAGGCACTGCTTTCTCTCACACAGAGCTCTCATTAGATCATGAGTTATGCTGATGGCTAGGTCCTGGTTCGTGTCAGCACCTCTTTCCCTATCTCTTTCTCAACTGTTGAAGCATTTCACATGAAGGGAGGCTCTTCACACAGAGCTACCACTCAACAAATCAACAAATCATCAGCTGGCTATCTTGAAATGCTGAGCTATAAGTAACCTGATAATAGTGATCAGACATTCATTTTGCTGTCAAAGTACAGTTTCAGTCACCAAAGTTAGTCTCCACTGCTTCAATGGCCATACCAGTATTACTGCAAGTTTTTCTTTTAATAGGAATCATTAAGTCTTCCCTCTCGCTGATCATTTTGAAACAAATGATGTGCAGTTTTTAAATGTCCAAATACATTTGAACTATTTTCTCTCTTGCTGTTACAGCTTAATTAAAGAGCAGGAATGGTAGGACAGATAGGGTATTGAAACAAATTCAAACTGATGGCTGCCTGGAATTACTACATAAAACTAAAACTACCAAAAAACTCAAAAACCCACAATCATGTTTGCAAAATGGTTTGCTGCAACAAAAGGTGTCCAATCCACTAAATCATATGAAACATGTAAAATTACTGTTATGGAAACGCTGTGTCCTAGAAATCATGTCCACATACTTAAAAAGGAACTGAATCTGCTGCCTGGATTCTGTTTAATCACAAAGTTTTTCCCAGTTAAGGAAAGTGCTACGTTCTTGTACCAGACACTAGGCTGTCATGGTGTGTTGGATGTAGTAAGTGCTGAATTTTGATGCCCCTGACTGGGTTTTGCAGTCTAGTTTGTGGGTAGGTTTAGACAACAAAAATACCTTGTTTATAAAGGAATTGTGGTTATGTTTAAGTGTAAAAAGCCACACTGAGCTTCACAATGACCCTACAGAAACCTCTGGGTGAGTTGGCTGACACTAGATCATGTATATGTGTTCCACTCAAAAGTTATTCGTTGTTGTACACTGTAGATTATGTTAACAAATTCTAGGAGACAGGGCTAGTTGTCAAAATCAAGTAATTCTAAAACATGTGAAAATATAATAATAATAACTATCAGAAGTGTGCAAAAAAGTAAATAATGTTATGGGTCACATATTTTTTATAAATCTTAAATGCTATTTATTTGAAAATTGGTTAGAAGTGAAACATGGACCACAGTACATAGTCTTAAACATTGATCATATTTTAAATGGCTAGCACATTTTATGTAAAAAATGGCACCAAAAAATATGAATTTCATGCAAATACAAAAAAACCCTCCTGTGATCTCCTCACTTTGGTCTCCTTTAAGCTTCAGCTATTAATATGGATGAGAGAGCAGAAATGGACTGCTGATGGGGCCAACCATATCTGTAAAAAAACAGAAAATCAAGTTTGAAACATTTTTACAAAAAAGGAAAAATAGTACCTTCCTATTTCTTAATATGCAATAGTTATGGGTGGTTTTGAAATGTTGAATTGCTGTTCCCAAAACAACTGCAAAATTCTAAAGTCGTGTACTCTTGACATTAAAAGGAAAGCAACTTAAGTTTACACCAAAGATCCCTGACTTCAGTTTAATAGTCCAAGTTTTAGTCAAAGCCTTAATAGTGCATTAAAGGCATGGCAGGCATATTGAAATTTATGTTATCTAACTTTCCACATAAAACCCCAGCCAATCTCATTATAAATAAGCCAAGTTTAAGCCCCTTATGGAGCACAAGTTTACCAAGCTGAGTATGTATCTCCAGTGAGAGAACCTGGGCCTGCAGTCCATCTGGAAGTCATTGAAGTGAGATTTGGCCATTCCCCTCTCCCCTGCGTCGCACTGCCCTTGCCTACTGTCGTCCCATAATCCCATCTAACAGCCGCCTGGGCTGGGCTGGCCCATTCCAACACACTGACAGGCTTAACTTGGCCGTCTTGTAAAAAAGAAAAAGCCTGGTTTTTCGGCAAGCCACTCCAAAAAGACACTTTAAATATCTGAGGGGGATTTAATATCAAGTCCATTAGGGCTTTTCTCGAGCCCTGTAAATAGTCAATTAGTGGATAATTCTGATTTGATCCACATGCAGAAAGATCTGCCATGGAAAGGACAAGGAAAGTCTAAGGGATTTCTCATTTGGCTCTCCATCAGATTACCAACCATGTGCCACAAGCACAGGGTGACACTGTGCATTAGTAGAAGTAGAGGATAATGAACATGCTAAGGTGTTTCAAGTCTTCTTTCTTTTACGCCTTCATAAAAATGATTCATCGTGTACAGGAGGCCAGGAGACCACAACACTCATAGATGGATTACCAGCAGTGGGCACTGCTCGGAAGAGTGGAAGGCTTAAAGACTGGGCCAAAAGGGCACGCTGTGGGTTCAAAGCTCTGGTTGAGGGACATTAAACTGTGTTTTTGTCCCTTGATCAAACATACAGCTGGTTGGCAGCAGTATAAACCAAAGCTAAATCTGCTTTATAAAACAGGATCCCTGCATTTTAAACTGGATTGAGATAAAAGCATCTGTAAAAACTAATAATCATTTCAATGAATTCCTGGATTAGACATTTAGAGAGGGAGAAGGTTCAGATTATTTACTTTTACAATTAGACAAAAGACATTTTACATTGGAAAAACAGATTATTTGAAATAGACATACAATGTTGACAGAGCAAAGATGGACAAACACAGTGCACAAAGTACTGTCTATGGAATTGTGGCTTTAAAGGTCTCTATGAGACAAAACCAAAAATAAAAAAGTGAAATCAAACCCAGAGTATCATCAAAATTTTACCATCCAAAAGTACGGCAGGCAGATATTCTACACTATTGTGGAGAAATACAGTGAATTCTTGCACATTGCAAAACAAAGAGAGTCGTGCTCTGCATCCTCTAAGCAGGGTCATAAAAAAGGAGGAGTTTATGGGAAAGAAAACATTGTTTAACTGCTTGTGACAGCAAAAAAGAAAAGACATTTTTGCTCTTGACTCTTTACTCCATTTAACTCTGTTATCATGTTTGTTACCTGTCAACATTTTACAGACTCAGATGATTGTGAGTGTTAACATACATTTGCCATGATATTTTATTATTGCAAATTAAGGGCTTTTACGTTAACATGGTGCCTTCTGAAGAGCTGATTTTACTGTATAAAAATGAATGAACACATCAAATGAACAAAAAACTTCAAAAACTAAGCTGCTGAGTTAAAAGAAAGCAGTATATCTGTGAAAATTACTCTTCTGTGTTTTTCTAAATTGGGCAAGGTCAAGATTATATTCAATCTAATCTGGTCTAGATATAGACTCCTTTTATGCAGTGGGTCTTGTGTGTTGAAGTATCAATCAGTGAAAATCATGGCATATTTCTCAGATGTACTGTACTCAAGTTAGATCTCACTGTAGTAAGCTTCCTTTCAGACCAAGTGTCTCATTTTAATTAATTTATGCGTGCCAGGTTGGGGTAGGCTGTCTGTTCTGGATCAGGTCCAGACCTCTCACATCTGTCTTTAGTGCATTGTGTGCAATTTATCAGCCTTGTTGTACTATGTGGGAACCATTCTATGGCTCTGAAACTACTATGCAAATGTACACTGCTATGATATCTACACGTTATCTTAAATATTTAACATAAGAAATAGAAAAAAAGGAAGTGTTTCAAGAAGCAGGGAAATGTAGAGGGTAGGGATTTATTTGGTCATGTATAGCCTGTTTTTGGGTGACATGCTAACATGAAAATGAAGTGGCCAAAAAATAGTTGTAGACCAGACTATCCTGTCCATCACATTAAGGAGTCATAATTATGCTGTCTCCACTAAAGAGATGTACCAGCACCCTTGACTCTGACATATTTGTGGTGTGATCATGCAAGTCACTGACCTAAACACTGAAAATGTGTATTAGCAACAGAGAAAGCAGCCCCAAAACATGCACACAAATAAACAGTTAGCTACTTGATTACAGTACCTCACACAATGCAAATGAACTATTTGTCTTTAATAATTATCAGTTTTTAATACTTGGATATTTATTAAATTATACAGAAAAAATCTTCTTTACACTCACACACATGGTAATGTGCAGTACATATATATACACACACACACACACACATATATATATATACATAAATATAAAGGTGAATTTTTTTTGTTGTTGTTTAGTATCTACACTCTTTTCAGTGCCCAACAGATGTAGCTTTAGCTTTTAATATTCAGTCCTTTGAGCTAGATGGTTTGTGTATTCATTGTAATTTAAACTATTTAATATTAATACTCATGCTTTTGTTTCTCATTAAGTAACTATGAGGTTGTTAAAATAATTTTATTCTACTCCATCTGACAGTTCACCTTCAGTATCAGCTTGTTCCATTTTTTTATTAACAATACATGATATTTATACTGGGCGTAAGAAGTAGTAAAACATTTTTTATGTCTGTACAGTTCAGTCTGTTCAGTGAAATATACAGAAAACATCAGCCTTCATGTACTTATCTCCCTCAGCAAGGTTTAACTGTTGTGTCCCATTTCTTTACCAAGACGGGCCTCATGGACCCTGTTGGATGAGCCCTTGCGATAGATATGGCTGATGACTACAAAAAGGCCAATGTTGTCCATTTTCACAGACTGAGTTGACTTGTAATTTTCAATTTAGAAAAATAAAAATAGAAATAAAAAAATAGAAATACGAAAAATAGAAATATGACAAAAGTTATTGCCACTTAAACAACTGTGCAGCACTTAAAAATGGGCTATTAAGTTAAATATTTTTTTGCCTCATGGCCTCCCTATCTAGCTGTAATTTCTCTCTGGCTGCTCTTTTTATGTACATAAGGAAACATTGTAAATGGATTCCATCCTTTACAGTTTGGTATGTTACAGGCAATTACTTTTATATTGAGATCAACTTCATCTTTGGAGGTGAAAGAGTTACACAAGGCTAAATATCAATGCCAAGTGGTGTTGTTGAGATAAAAAAAACCAAACATTTCTTATACCATAGTGCCATAGACAGGGTGGAACTGTGCTACTAACGATTTTTTTCTGGCTTTATTACCAACTGTTGTATTCATTTTTATTTTATACAAATATATAAATCCTACATGTTTATCTACAGTAAGTTATATTATGGTTCCACAGTTAGTGGGGATTGTAATTCTTTTCCTCTTGGTCCTTATCCTCCATTTGTTGCTACCTGCATTATGAGGCTTGTAAAGTTTTGCTATTTATGCATGGCAGCTCTAGTTTAAAGACTATAACTAGATCCTGAACAGCAAATCTATATATAGAAAGCATTAATAAAGCAGTCATTTCTTGTAAAAGGAAGGAAAAGGCAAATGTGAAGCCTACATAAGTAAAGATTGTCTAAAGAGAAAAAAGGTTGCTAAAACACATCAACTACACATAGTACATGAAATGCTAGTTCCAAAGTAAATACATGAGCAGGAGCTGTTCATCTGCTGTGTCCCTCTAAATACAGTCAGTAGAACCTGAATTAGCCAACTACTGGGTTCTGCCTCCTTCTGCTCTCCCTTGTGGTCTTGAATATAGTGTGTAATAACAAACAAATGAAAAGCATACAGGAGAACCTCGCATTATAATGGTTAAAAAACCATTTAAAAAAAACTTCATTAGTGACTATGGTTGACAATCAGTCTTAAAAAAAAAAAGGTTTTCCATTGCATGTCTGCCCAAGCATCAACCAAGTGAGCTCTGAGTGCACCCAAAGGATCTCTAATTATTTCCATTAACCGCATAACCTCCTCTCACCTTTTCCTGAAGCCTGTTTGATGTCTGACTTTCTAGGCAAGCAAAATGGCACAAAGACCCAAACCCCCTAACCCCCCCAGATTCATCGCGGCTTAGTGGTTCTTTTCACAAACTCAACAAAGTGAGGCAAACTTCTTCAGATTTAATAGTCCTGAAATGTGTTGTAATTGTTCTGCTAATGTTTAGCTACATGTAGGGCAAAGATGTCCAAACTGCAGGGCTACAATTTTCAGAACAGTTATGCATGACCTAGCAACAGGATTTTAATGTACAATTGAAACAAAAACTTAAATGAGCCAAAAGATTTGTGAATAAAAGTGATAGCTTTTAAGAACAATTATTACTTAACTAAAAC
>JAPZDV010000024.1:1991859-2011549 GCA_029814665.1 Acanthurus lineatus
TAAATTTTAGATTTTAAGCACCAAGGTATCATGTTGATTTACTGTCATTTTGCACCACAAGGTTGCAAAATGAGATGAAAGTTGTAACTCCTTCATGATACAGGAACATAGAACACATACAAGTATTTGAATAATAAACACTAACTAATGCAATTTGTTTATGTACTATAACTGCAAACTTCTGACACATTATACCTTGGCCTGACAAAACACTAAAACTACTGTAAAACGACAATGCAATATATAAAAACTAAATCTAAACCTTTTTGAAAGCTGGAACTTAAAACAGCAAACTCACTCTGCAAACTCACTTAAATACATTCCTAAAGTTCAAGTAAATAAAAACTAACAGACCATTAAAAGTTATTATAATCTTGCCAAGCAGAAGTTGATGAACAGAGATAAAATAGAATGGTGTTCAAAGTGCTACAGTGACTCCTGCTGCTCTTTATGGAAGTAGTATGACATCAGTACACACACACAATAAAAAAACCGAGAGGACGTGGGCTTTCAAAGCAATGGCATGCAATGAGACAATGAGGCTTGAGAGTAGGAGGATCTTCTTTGGAGTGCTTGTACCCTCTACTGGCTGAAATATGCAATATCATAAGGGGATTGATTTGAATTTATCTCTGAATTTATCTTGTAATATTAAAATATATCAGTATCTACACATATTAAGCATTATTCGTTTAGTAAACAGTAGACTTAATGAGCTGCTTTTGACCATTAATAGTTAATTTGTTGGGAAATTGGGTAGTGCACTGACTGCAAACTACACTAAAGTATTAAGGACACTGGATAATATACACCAGTAAATGTAATTATGTGAGTAGATGCATAACTTCATTTTCATTTAGATTCATATTAACACTTTTGTCGAAGAAAAAAAAAATCACTAGACTGAGGCTGCAAGCCAGAAGGAACACATTAAAAAGAGCAGTTATGCACCAATGCCAGCTTAAGTAAAGGTTGGATTCACAGGGCAGAGCGGTCACATACTGTATATCCCACTAAGATCTTTGTCCTCTATTTAGTCTGTAATCACAATGCTCTGAGCTTGCCCTTTAGACCTTCATCTTTAGCTGCCGGCCTGGTCCGGATCAAGTATTTAGTTCGATAAGTACGGTTTACCAGGGATCACATGCTGCAGACATGCAGGTTAGCCAAAGGAGGAACTATCCCCCTGAAGGTGATTAAGTACCTAAAGAAAGGCTGGGTTTGTCATTTTGCATGATTCGCACAGAGCATCATGATCAAAAGCAAAACAAGATCACAATTGTTTTGTGTGCACAGGCAATGCACAGGCATAACATTGCTACTGTATTGCCAAAAGAAGCCCGCATTCCCAGACTAAATTGATGTAATTCTGTTTATTTTTATTTTTCTTCTCATTTTATTCAGCATCTGTCTGACACACCAGTCCAAGAAAATATATAGAACAGATGGGAAAACTGTGCATGCCAGGAAGCATTTTGATAAAATACTTATTAATAGCTACAGAATAAACAACAAAAAAGAAGGCATGCCCAATGCTTAAAATCCATCTCCTCCTACAAAAGGCATAGATTAAATTTTAACAGAGGCCAGAGTAAAGCATCCTGGGCATGCCTCATCATAATGCCATGACAATAAAACCCAACAGAGCAAGGTACTCTTCAAAGAACTCAAGAAGTCAAAAGCAAACAAGATGAAATTTATACAATGGACAAGGACAGCTCAAACATTTTTCCAAATGAGGCATATCACAGTGACTCCAATCAGCTCTTTGGTTATTCAGTTTTTTTAAAGAGATTGTCTAGAGGAGTTGTGTAAATCTAATTAAATTATTATGATCGAAGATCAAGCTATTTTTATATAAGTGTTATAAAATAACAGTCAGTTTCCTGACAATGCTGTCAAAACTAAATAAAAAACTATGTTTTTCTGACAAAATTCTCTAAAAGGTGAAGAAATCAAAGATTCGGTTGCACTTTTAAATATCTCCATGGACACCACAGATTTAGAAATCTTTTCCATGCTTGAAACTCAAAACAGATTTCAAAGAGCGCATCAATTATACAGATCGACGAGGTGTCAATAACTGCAAGCTGAGCCATGTTATTTAAGCTATCAATTAATCATATTTGCACTTTCAGTGGCTTGTATACTACACCTTGGTTTGCATTAATTTCTTAATGAAAACCACAAACTCTGCTTTAAGGCTAGGCAACTGAGGTGTAAAAATACAGGCCTTGCCCTTGCAATGCAATTTCAGTAAATCTGGACACCAGGTGTCCTTACAGCAGGTGTTGGATTACCAGCTGGCTTTTCCAGGACATCGCCCTGTGTCCTGCGAAGTGAGCGTACAGTAAGAGGACTAAGCACAGGTAAGAAAGGTAAACTTGGGGATTTAGGTCCTCAGCTCTGACTCCAAAGAGTCTTAGCAGGTGATTTGTGGCTCATCCTCTCAGGGCTTAGGCTGTGACGATCTGACAAAGCTCGAGCATCAAATCAGGTGTCTACTTAACGCAGTGCAGCCAGGTTGATCAGGGAGATGGCTGAAGAACAGGTCGCACATCCTGTTAGTGTAGCTGTTTGAAAGGGTATTTAAAGGGTGATCCCATTACGTTGGATTGAAAACTCCATAATGTGTTCCAAAACAGGTCCAGGAAGGATTCTGACAGCAGCAATTGGCATTGAACATAACAGGACATATGCTTACACCTACAAGCTTGTTTTTGTCATGCGGGTTGGAGTAACCTGTACTTGCATTGACCTGAGAGAATGATTAACAGATGTCACGGAAGCCAGCTGTATACATGACTGTCAAAATCCCTCGAGTTCTGTACTGCTCACAATTAAACACAACAGTTTCTCTCTTGTTGTCTTGTGTTAATATGGAAGTGCCCAAACACACTGAGTGATGTGAGAAGAGGTGCATTGATATCAAGGTCATTCCAGTTGGAGTGATATGAAACTGGAGCAAATGAACATAATGTCTATCACAAGCAAGTAATAAGTTGGTTTGGCGTAATGAAGGCAATAAAGACTGGTGAGGAACAGAGTGACACTGTGTTTGGACAAGTCAGTTGCCTCTTTTCTACCCCAGTTTTCTGCTATCCTCACATTGGATACCACTCATCTCTGATCTTGAGCCCAAATTATACTTTCCACACCTAAGTGGCCATAGAGGCAATGTTCCTTTCATTAATCAAAGTTGTTAGCATCTGTCTGCTAGCAGTTCTACACTGCAGATTAACAAGATTATGCGAGTGCTGCATGGTTGCCAGCAAAGTGATGAAAGAAGAATGCAGGGTCATACAGGAAAAGCAAGTGTGTCTCCAGTGAAATAGCCTTTTTTGAGCATGACTAGGCTCACTTGTGTGAACCAGCGTCTGTCTTTTATCATCTCAAGTATTTGTTTAGAGTCTTGTCATGTAGCCCTTGGCTTCTATGAGGTAGTGAAGGCAAAAAAGCTGAGTGATTATCATCACCAGGGCCAGGAAGGGTGGGCAACCGCAGTGGAACTTATCACATTCATCTTGCAGTTCCTTTTTCGTTGTGACCTAAAACTCATTGGCACCTCCTCTTCTCCTGGCCCCACAGCCTCATGTCTGATGTGAGAGGATGACACCTCCCCTTCCGTTGCCTACTTCGTACAGACCCCACTCCTTGTCAAATGAACTCTAAACAAGCACAATTATAGTTAATGGGCTGGATAGGATCTCTGTCCTATTCTGCCTTCGAAAAACATCCGTCCATGGAGCAAACACACCTTCTCTTGAGGTTTCTGAATCGCAGAAGCAAGGACTTATCAGATTTGAACTGCTTTTACTTCTAGCTTCTCCTGACACCGTAAGTCTCAATTATTCATAACAAGGAGTTGGATGAAAGGGTGTGTTATGTGAAGAAGTCAGACTTGAGGAACTGCTGTCTCTGATGGCTTAGATAGCGCAAGCATGGAGCCAGGCTTCACTATCACTGGCATTCATCTCACACAAACACACACAGCCCAAACAATGACTAGCAACATTTCTGATAGCACTAACAACATCCTGATATAATTACACAATCAGGACATTAACAAGACAGTGTGTCTGCTACAGCATTCAGCAAGGACATGTACCCAAACTATTTGATAGAGAGAGAGGGGGGGAGGAAGACAGAGAGGATGGGTGGGAGAGAGAAGGAGGTATTTAACACTACTTGGAGTGAAGGCTCCCTGAGGTGCAGGCCACTCCGTGGATCTCTGCACAGATAACTGTCTGGCTGGGCTGGGTGATAACAACAGGGATGGTTGGTGATGGAAGAAAAATCTGGATTCACTACTTAAGTTCTAATAGCAATTGGAAAATATGAAAAAAATCAAAAGTTTCAATCCTCTGCTACAACACCTCTCACAGCAATCAGTTTAGTTTGACAGCCAAAGTTCAAACTACATTTTTGTACAATGGAGACATGTCATCCATCCATTTAACCATAATTGATCACAACAGCCAAATAACATAGCCTTTAAATGACAATTGGAATTGACCTATTGGCTCAATAATTTAATCCAGATCAGGATATCGAACAACTAGTTACTACATAGCTGTGAGATCCGGTTTAGACAACAATTGTCCCAGGTGGATGTGTGCTAATGATTTGGGGACCCAATGTCTTTTTCTTTTGGTTTACTATTAGGCTAAAATATGCACTTGTACACACATACAACAAAGAGAAAAAAGAAAAGATGCTTTGAAGTTAAAAAACTTCATCTGCGAACATTCTGGTTGACAAACATGTTCGTAAATGCATCTCTGTCTCTGACCCTAATCAAAAGTATATTGACCATACAATTTTTTGTTCTTTTACAACTAATCTTTATGCCTTTAAAGGTCTGTTGTGAAGGATGAGGGGAAATTTACTTTAAAAATATGGCAGAAATTGAATATGATATTCATAGGTATGTTTTCATTAGTGCATAGCCACGTGAAATTAAGAGTTGTTATGTTCTAATTGCCTTGGAAAGAGTCTTTTACATCTACAGAGGGAATGGGTCTGGCTCCACAGTCTGCCATAACGCACTGCCATGTTTTCACAGTAGCCCAGAAAGGACAAACTAAACATCTGATGTGAAGAGGTATTTTCCTTTTGTTGCTAGTTTTAGGGCCACTGTAGTTGCCTACAGGCTTGGAAGGTAATGACGAGTAAAGGAATATTCAGTGGGATACAGCCTGCAACTTCAACACTAATTGCAACAAAATTTCACTCAGAGGACATTCAAGATAATACAGCCCAGCCATTTATCGTTCTGGTACTTTCCATTTTACCACAGATTGCCACAGAAATTGAGCAGCATATTCATGCTTTCAGTCTGGCATAATCGGCAATCTGTTGTCAGTTATTTTGACAAGACTGTCCTATCAAAGAAAGAAGCATTTTTAGTTTCAGCAAGTGTCCTGGAGTGACAAATTGTTATGTCAAGTGATAAGTTCCTCTAGTGACAACAGAAGTTAATAAGATGGGAGCAAAAGGAGGAAGTCAGGTGACATTGTAATGCTTGCAGTGGGGGTTTGGCAACAAAGATCCCCAAATCCTAAGGCTGTAAAGTTTTAACCCAAACATTTTGGTAAATGGTAAATCGTCTGCTTTTATATAACCATTTCCAATAACCATTTCCAAATTCTAATTTTGACTCACACCAAGTTTCTTCTCTAACCTAATCAAGTCATATTTAGGTCTAACTCTATTCAAAATTTAACAACAGTGACATTGTTGTTGTCTGACATTATAAAATAGGCTTATTTTTCCAGTGGTAATTTTGAATGGTTTTGGAAGGTTTAAACAGATGACAATATACTGCCAATAGGGGCATCAGATCAGAAAACACTTATAAATGCCATTCTAACAAGCAGATGATTTGACCAAATTAGTGACCTCTTATATCAAAGATATTGATTAGAGCAGACAACACTATTAGAGAATTGAAATCAAAAATAGGATACAGATGCCATCAGCAGTGTATTTAGGCTTAATGATGAGTGAGCATTAGCAGACACCACAGTAATCAAGCAGCTGAATTAGTGTCTCAAAGTATTTACTAAACCTTGTTACATTTGCATGAAGTATTGACTGGGTTGAGGATGAATTAATAGGACAGCGATCCAAGACAGTCCATTTCTCAAAGAGAGTAAATATGAAGGCCTGACTACAAAATAATGAGTTCTCTCTCATTACCTCTCCTTCCAAGGCTTATTTTTCCATTAGCATTGCAACTGCTGAAGGGCCAAACTGGATAGGGCTTTAACTGGGAGACAGCTGTCGAGCACGCTAAGAGAGCAAACATTACACTTTTATCCATACCTATGAGCAAACATACACACAGACAGGCAAGCAAACACATGTGTGCGCAAACACAATTCAAAAGGTGAGAGGCAGAGCTCTCCCTGACACCCACAGGCCCTGCTGCCTGAGATTTTTTCAAGGTTTAAGCTCCACGCCCTCATTTGCTCTGCAGCTTATTCTTGTCACCTATGTATGTGTTTGCCTCCCTGCCGTGTGTGTCAAAGTGTGTGCTTACCAGGTGAGAGTGTGTGGGGATGTTTTTGTTCAAATGACGCAAGTATTTATTTTGGTAAATCCTTGTGTTTGGTTTGTAAGCTTCAGCAGTTGACATCCTGAGTGACATTACCTATCAATTTTAGAATCAGTCAGAACAGTCAGAAGCAGTAAGTTAATCAAAATACATGTTTTGCTGACACAGTTTATGACTCTTAAGATAAACATGAATAAGTTTGTTGGTAATGAGTGCAAAAAAGCTACACAGTATAGCACACTAATGATTTCTACTGGGGCCTGACTTTGGTAGAAAGCTACACATTTATAGGAGGAGAAAAAAGATTAAACAGAGCTGAAGATTATCACACAAGACTACTTGAAGGTCTCTTAATGCTTCGAATGAATAGGGTGACAAATTGTAAAGCCATGTATAAATGCAACAGTATAAACTTGTTCCCAAATGGACACACTTGCGTGTCTGTAACACACTGAGCAAATGAATAGAACAAAATAGAATACTATAGTGCACTTTTTGACAGTATTCCTGAAGGCATTCAGGGTGTTGTACTCATTTGTGCACACAAAAGTTGCGAAAGTGGTTGTGTTAAGAATGAAAAAAAAAAGAGGCTGGAGAGAAGTTTATACTCTGCTTTACTTTAACACCTCTGCACACCTGGCCAACTGCTGAATAAAATGGGCGTTACTGTCTGATTGTTTTAAGATACAAAAACTGTCAAACATGGCCTGTTCCGCTTCCATGGATTTTGACAGGGATATTGATAGATGCATCAAAAGGCCTGTTTGAAGCATACTGACATCTTAAAGTGCAACACGCACCAGTAGTATAGGGAGTGCCACATCATTTGACTCCTGTTGCATATGAGATGAACTCTTGTTCCTGATGCACAGAGTTGTACATGTAGCAGGTGCAAACAATGACTTTCATGAGTAAGTAGTCCAAGCAATCTTATCTTATCATCATTAGCATCTGAGTTACACATGTTTTTGACCACTGGTATTTATTAGAAATTTCACCATGGATCTGACATTTCAGTCTACAGAAATAAATTCCAGGGAGTCAAGTCTGGTTGGGGGTGGGGAGCAATGACTGTGTTGTTGCAGGAAAACTGTGAAGACTGCTGTTTGGTCTCTGAGATTTGACAGAGATCTGTGCACATCCTTGAGGTTGTTAAATGCCTGTACCTCAAATGGTGACGATGATCAAGCACTGTAACTTGGATTACCTACTAACCAAGGTTAATGCTTGCACCTGCTACATGCAGATGACTGTTTGATGCTCCATTTGCGCCCAACAGGAAGAGTCTCTGAGGTGTCAGATCGCACCTTATGCATAGTCAAATATAGTAATAAGGATATACTGAACCTTGAAGGTGAATGTTCGAGTAGAGGCTTTTTAGAGCACTTAAGTCGGACAGTAGAGTATCCTGACATGCTGACAAACATCCACACAAGATAATGCATAGTGAGATGCCATCAGTGTTGGTACCACACAGCAAAACACAGCTGAATCATTACAAAAAGTTTTAAAAAAGCATATATAGCTGAAGCATTGATGATATAATAAGTCAGTTGCAACAGTGATTAATAAATATGATTGAATATTTCTTACTTTGTTTAATTTTAAATTTTAGAGCAGGGCAACCACACAATCAAGTATTGGTTTGACAAGTAGTGGTTTTCATTATTTTTACAATCAAATTTATATAGATAAAACTAGACCTTACACAATAACGAATTACAAATTAATAGCATCAGAAACTAGAATGCTTCCAACATAACCATCACTTTGAATCAACACCTGCTAAACAATTACAACAAATGATTCAAATGGCTAATCAATATAACTGCAGAATCACTGCAGGGAAGGGTTATTACAGGTAGTTGCTAACGTTGCTCAAATCAAGACATTACTGTCAAACTGTGCATTACATCACATCAACAAAAATCCCTTTTGTTGACTAGCAAAAAGACATTTTGAAACCCAAAGCAATCACAACTTATGTGTCTCAGACACATAAGGCACTCTCAGGCACTTTGCAGATGCCATTTCTGCTGGTATTTTTCAAAATAAACTACTCATGCCTTCTCCTAACCCAGTGACACTGTGAACAAACCACACTAATCTGACTACAATCTTTCTCTGCATGTTTATGCAGACTAAAGCAGTGCTATTACAACGACTGGTTTCAGGCAACATCAGACTCAACTATGAGTCCATAGATCTGCTGCACAGAGCAGTGAGCAATCTCTTCCTGCTAACTGGTGTTAATGATAAGTCCCTAGAGATATCAGTGTTGGTTTGGGCCCAGAAATGCTGTTTGTGACATCAAAAATTGTGTCTCCAACCTGGGACTCTTTGCTGTCTCATTAACTTGTTGCAATATTCTTTAATGCAATTAATTTCAGTAGCACTAAATCTGTTTGGACGGACTGGCAAAACAAAAGTGACAAGATGAACTGAACGATGGCGGTGCCTTGTTGTCTCTGGGTAAGCCAGTCACTTTAGAGTGGGGTGGCAAGTGAGAAGAATTAGCTGAAGAAACAGATGTCTCTTTATTGCTGCTGACACACAAGACATCATGGCTAAACCCGGCAACAAGGCCCAATGGTCAGCCCTTGGAGAGTTCAGCGCATAATCACAAGAGTCTCTCGAGGCAAAGTAGAGAAACACTGCCCCATGCTGTCCACAATGAGTAAGACAAACGGGCTGACTTCAGTCTCTGACGGGCAGTGTGTCCATAGCAATAAGGCTTTAAGACTCAAGCAGGAGGTGGGCAAAGGCAAAGACAGCATGTCTGCAACACCTTTATGTCACAGAAAAGGGATTATTAAGTTGCCCCATGATCAGCATACAACGATGCACGCACACAAAAATACAGGCTGCCCTATTAATTGGAGACACAGCTATTATGAGCACAACAGGGGGGCTTGGGGCTTTGTCCCCCTAAAACTGGGTCAAGATTAAAGACCACAGGAAGAGAGAATAAAGGAAACTGCATACAAATTGGTTGTGGGGGTGGATCCTCTTGTTCTCCGACACTATCACCTGCCCCCCACCCCCCTTCGCACATGGCAGTGTTTGGTTGAAATTTCACACAGCTGGGATGAGACTACCTTAAACCTCCTTTTGTGTTTCTGTCAATAATCATGTTTGCACTCTCATGATCCTATGGCTTTAGCTCTGGTAAGTTATTCGCTGCTGCACCTCTACCACCTACATGACTGACTGATGTATGGCTTTTCTGGTACACAAGGATCAACACAGCAGTTACTGACATGTTTTCTTTTCTTTGCTGCCTTTCATCTTGTGTTTCTGCCTCCCAGTTTTACAGCGTTTAAGCAAACAATGTTTATAAAAAAAAAAGGCATAACAGAACGAGTTCAGAAAAAAAGGAAAATGCTTAAAGGTTCACACTAGGATACAAACTGACAACATAACATTTTTAATGTTACAATCACAGTGAGTGACTGTTCTTTTAATACAAAAGTGATACTAAAAGCTCAAAAAATCATCCAGTCAAATCAGATTTTTAAGTGAGTATATATAAATATATCTTCAATGCTATGCAAAAGACACGTTTCTTATGCACGTGAAAACATGTTGGTCTCTTTACAAAAATTATTATTCAGAGATTCAATGTGTCATTTCTAAAAATGTCAAGTGCACAGAATGTGTTACTCAGGTCCCAGCTAGTACAGTAAAGTTAAAAATTCCACGAAGCACACACACACAGCATCAAAGAAAGCAGCTAGATACTAGAATAGCCCCAAACTTTGAGAGAGAGAGAGAGAGAGAGAGAGAGAGAGAGAGAGAGAGGGAGAGAAAACAAATATTATTGCAAAATGACCCAGAAAACTGTTGTACCTGAACACTGAGCAAAATAGAAAGCTGCCAGCAATAAAACAAAAACTTTACATGAGAAAGTCATGAAAAAACTATAATTATAAAGGGGTCTATAATATCAAATACAATAACAACACATTTCTCTCTGATATGACAAGGCAGAAGAACATGGCAAATGGTCTGTTTTAAGAAAAACTTTTTTTGGGGGCTATGATGGTGCTGTAAGTCAAAGTTGATTTAGTGCGTAGAGAGAAAAATGTCTAATAAATATCAGGACAAGCTGAGGTTGGGCTTTGCTGGGTAGGTACAGATAATTCCATATTGGCATGGATTTCTTTACCCAGTCTGTAAAAAAAGACAGACACTGGATGAAATATAGTTCAAAGAAATATCAACATTTGAGATGACCCAAAGGTGGTCTAGAGTACTGTTCATTGTTAATAGTATATGCCAGGGATGATTGATGAATCATCCAACCCGTCGTCTATATGAAACACAATGAGAATGTCTTCAGAGCATAGACAAGAACTTTATAAAGAATTCTGGCTCTAATAGACAAAAGAGTAGAACAGAAACTCAACACTTTGCATTTGAGTTTGAGGCAGTCCAACATTTTTACTTCCTCAAAGACATGTCCATATGGATTTTAATATGCAGCAAGACATTCAATTTTCACATTGGACCAGCAGTTTATGAGTGAGACAAGCATTCATTTAGACTGTAAGGGTTAAACACATTATATATCTAAGGAAATTTCCCAAATTATTGTTGTTTTCTAAATGATTAATAATAAACAAAGCAACTTTTGATCATTAATACAAATTGCAGGCTTAAAATTAACAACTCACAGAAGGCCACACCCACCTCTGGTTAAAGCACCACTTTAACTGCTGTTTATATGCTGCTGACACGTTGCATTTGGTACAAAGTGGAGACCAGATGTGAGCTCCTTTGGTTATGAAAACCGTGGATCAGACATAGTTAGATTGTAAGTCATACACTATAAAAGCAACATCACTGGTTAGAGTCAGAATTGCATCAGAACCTTTGTGACATGTCATTCAGAGTTTAGCTATCATGAGGACTTGCTCAAAGTGACAGGAAAATGGAGTGTGAGATGGACAGGTGCAGTGTGAGTAGTAATGCAGGTGTGTACTGTATCATCAGGGTGAGGAGGGAGCTGGGCTAAAGGTCAAAGCTCTTGTTTTAGCAGCAAATCTATGTTCCAACCCTAACCTATGGTCATGGAGCTTTTGGTACTAAGGGTATTGAGCGAGAAGTGATGAAAAAAAGAAAGAAAGGGAATAAAAGCAGCGAAAATAAGTTTCCTCTGTAGTGTGACTGGACTCTTTAGAGATAAGGTGAGGAGTTTGACATTATGGAGGAAGCTCAATTTAAAGTTACTGCTCCTTTGCGTTAAAAGGAGCCAGTTGAGGTGGCACAGGCACGTGATCATGATGCCTCCAGGTTACCTCCCTTTGGAGATTTTCCAAGCATGTACAACAAAGGAGAAACCCTGGGGAAGACCCAGAACTCGCTTGAGGGTTTACATATCTCATCTGGCCTGGGAATGCCTCAGAATCCCTCTTAAAGGAGCGATAAATTCTAGAGACAAGGACATCCGGAAGACCTCGATTAGCCTGGCGGATAAGTGTAAGACAATGGCTGATTAAGCATGGTGCAAACTTTTAAAGTCTAATAAAATAACCTTATGGATATGAGGAGTATGATCAGGTAGTGGGGAGACCGTCACAGAGATCTACTCAAAGTTACATGATGTATGAACACATCAAACCCCATGTCATTTGTAATCATGAAGAGTCAATTTCTGTTACATCAGTTTCTGGAGCTTTAATAAGATACCTTTACAAAGATAGCTAAAAATACTCATCATTGTAGCTCTGACTTTGTCTGACCTGTTTTATATTCATGAAAAACAGCAGTTTTTTTTCCATTCAGAACAGTTACCACAGTTTAAATAATTTTTTCTTCGCATCTAAATGGTTGTAAGGTGAATAAAAGAATGACATTACACATGCTAACTGACTGGCCAACATAATATTACAGACTATCACTGAGTGAAAAGAACAACAGGGCAGTATTTAAAATTAAAGCAAAAATATGGGGGAAAAAAGAATATGTGATGCAGCCTGCAGATATGATTTTATGATTTTTACCTGATAGCAGCTGCCTGCTGAGGAAAAAAAATGCAAATACATGTGGTTAGCCTAAACTTGAAAGTAAAGTTGCAGTTTTAAAACAGGGGTTTAAAGGCATTTAGATGTTCCATAGAGATGGGAGGATGCAAAGTTGGGTTATAATTTTTTGTAGGTTCATTAGTATAAGCATGCTTGTTCACATTAAATGTAGGTGTTTGATCAATTGTTACCATAAAAAAATACAGCTTTTTTAATCTTTACCATAAAGTACATATACATATACATATACATGTATAAGATTATAAAAAGCTACACATTGAAGATATAACTCAGGGTTCATAAACTACTTTCCTATAGAACTTCCAACCCCATGTAATGGTCCTCAGTACACAGAGTTTGCTCAGTTGTGATTGAGAGTCACAGTAACCATTAGATGTGACTGAAAGCTCTGGGAAAAAGCTAGTTAGTTGATCTTGGGTAAAGATCTATTTTGACAAACTACCATTTTCAAGGTTAGGAATGAACTTTCATTCCCAACATTAAAAATTACTTAAATCACACTAATTACACATTTGCCTTACCACACAGTCAGCAGTTACTTATCACAGTCAGCAAAATAGGGCAGGGATAGAGCAGTGTCATCCCTTACAGGAAGAACCTGTCCTTTCATTAAAGTAGCAGCGCAAACACGAGCACACACACACCAATGCACGCTTACTAAGCCATGCTTTCATTGCACTACATAAAATAAAAGGCTGTAGGTTTGTTGAGTACATTTAGAGAAAATCACCTACAAAGTCAACCAGCAAAAAAAGAAATGGGCCTTTGGAATTGAAAAAACAATGAATCAGAAAAGCAACTTCAAGCGGCACCTGTTATGAAGCAGGAGGACCAGGGTGGAGGATTGGGAAGGACAAAGGCTGAGTATTATGCTGCTGTTATAAAGAGCGGGTAAGCCTGTTTGCTTTAGAGGTGTTGTCCGGTTGCCCCAGCGGCTATGTATAGTGTGGACGCCCATGGCCTTTGTTTCCTGGTGATTTGTGGACACTGATGCGTGAGTGAATTCTTTTAAGATTGGAAGCACTGGGAGAGCCTCTGGACGACACCTGTGATTCTAGCTCTGCACATCATAGCATGAATATGTGTAATGGAAGAAATGAGAATGGGTTATGATACTACAATGTTTGCGGTTAATGAGCATTATATTTCTTATTAGATCTACAGTTTGTATATGTTTGAGAATTTCATTTTGGAAGAGCTAAAAACAACAAAAAGCTGAAATGCTGCTGCCAGTCTTCTACCAATTAAACAATCATTTCTGATCACACAACTTGGGCAGAAGTCGATTCAATTGCTGAGATTAACAACATAGCTATTACCAAGTCATACAAGGTCAGTTCATACCTCTCCTTTTTAACTAGAGTTGTACATGAACAGCTTTCCTGAGCAATATGTGGGGTTCAGGTGAGTTCATCGTTGGTTTTTTTTTCTAACAAAATAGCTCAAGTCTTATCCGCATAAACCTGAATGGACTGGTTTTGTTTTGGTCTGGGAGGCACCTCTGTCATAAGTGCGTGGGATATTTAATTGACTTGCTGTTTGAAAAAAGACTCATTTTTACAAATAGTATCTAGACAGCTCTAACTTATCATTTTTTAGCTCTACAGAGTCTGAATCTACATGTATCATCATTCAAGAGTTTTTTAACAAGTTTGTGCTTCATATGTCAAGATAAGCAGTTAATGATTTTATTGAGTTTATGGTTGCACCAATTACTACATATTTCTTGATTGATTATTCTACTGTTTATTTATTAAAAGCTGAATTATCATTTACCTTGGCTGCCCAGCCAATGAGGATACACAAGTCAATGCATTCCTATTAATGACCTCAAGCCCCCAAAATTAGCAAGGGTTGAACCACAAAAGGCATTCAATGGAAAAAGCCAATGCCAAATTGAATACATGAATATGTGAAAAATGATTATTAAGTCTATAACGTGTCAGAAAATGAAAAAAATAGCCAATTCCATTTTCAACAAGTTCTAAATGAACATATTTAAACCTTGTTTTGTCACCAACAGTTCAAAACCCAGATGTTCAGTTTGGACTTTTGTAAATCAGAAAGAAGCATAAAATTTTTACTCTAGCTCTAACAATTTACTACAGATATGTATTTATATATGATTAGTTTAAAAGGAAATATATCACACGTGAGTGGTAAAAAAATAAGTATTTGTTTGAACTATTCTCTATATTTCCTCACTAGCACAGACATATCGTAGCACAAAATAGGCCACAAACATGACTAACTGAAACAGATTATTTCAATCTAAATCCGTGTTGACAGTGCGAAGTTGAGCATGACCAGCACGCCACCCAAATACACATGTGGAATAGAAATGGTCTACTGGGAAATTCATTGAGCTCAGCAGCAAGTTTTGTTGATGTTGTCTGTCCACACCTCTGTGTCGACCTGCCAGGGTGTCAACAATAAAAAAGGATTAAAACATACTTCAAATGGGGGGCTAGGTGCATTTGTGTGCGCACTTAGGGCTTGTAGCCCACACTTCTTAACCCTTTTTGAAGTCTGAGCTTGTGCATTCAGCCAGTGCTCCATTGTAATAAAAAAAAAAAAGCTGCTGAATGCCCAACACAGAGCACAAGGAAAGTGGAATCAACCTGTTCAAACTAAGATAGGTTGAGAAGTGTCATTCCCACGGCGAGGTGTGCCAGCGAGCTTTGAAAGTGTGATGAGTCAGGGCAAGCTCTCAGGTATGTTGCCACAGAATTAAACACTGAGTGTGTCCTGTTTGATTTTAAGAGCTCCTGTTCTTAAATGGTCTTGTCTGTCAGCACTTACAGATTCCGCTAAGAGGCCAGAACAAAAAACTTTCCCGTCATTACTCAGTTGGGATTTTCCTTAGTGCTTCAAATGATTGTGTGGGGTGAGAATAGGTGTGAGATAATTGGAACAGGGAGGATATAATATGTTGTTGGAAATACAACCAGGGCAAAAGCTACATTCTGTCCCACATTTGTGTTTGGGGCATCTATTGGCATGAAGAACCAACAAGGTACATTTTTTGGAAATTCAGCCCTCTTAGGTAACCTTTTGAATATGCGGCGTGTTTTGAGGCACAGTGTCCTGACACTTAGAATATTTACATAGATGTGGACCACCAACAGCTTTGTGCTTTCACTCCTCCCATTTCTCAACACCATAACCTTGCATAGCTGTAAGTCCTAAACTCAAACTTAGCTTTCTGGCAAGCAGAATTCTGACAGCTTTTAATACCTCACCTTTCACCCGCACTCTATCAAAAGAAAGTCAATCCATCATTTCTGGGAGAGAAAAGCAAAGCATTTCGTGGGAGATGAGTGAGAAGTAACATGTTTGATCTGCTGAAATATTTGCGGAAGGATTCCCAGTTGTAGGAGTGCTTATGTGTTTCTGAGGGAGTTTCCCCACTTCTGCCAAGTCTGAGGAGCATCAGAGTGCAAAAGCTCCACCCTGGAATCATAACTGCATTTCAAGCATTTATATTTTATGAGTTTATTACAATCTAATGCAACCCTACTGCCAAATAAAATGTTAATGTTAGATTTCCAAAAAACTGCCATATTTTCATTGACCATGTTTTGAATTATTAAATGCCAATGTTTTGACATTTCTTTTTTTCCTACAATATCTTTACATAGCAAGTACAGTATTACAGTTGTATTCCTAACCCTTAGAGGGTCACAACATGGTTATTGCAAATAAACTATTATTAAGGTAATCAACAAAAACACTTGTTTAAGGTGGGACAAAGGTTTTGGTCATTTTAACAAGTCAAATAATGTTTAAATCAGATGCTCTCAGGGGCTGGTGCTAATGAATTGCCTGCTGTGCCAAAACACAGAGATCTCCACTTTTAAAGAGTGCTCCTCTAACCTTGGCAAGCACATTAAAGTAAGTTCAACATACTATATATAAAAATGTAGTTAGTTAGCTAATGTTAGCTAACTTAAACCAAATGTCTGATTATGAAATTAACTTATCATGAGGGCTTTTTAATTAAAAATGATACATTTATTACAATTAACATTCAGTCATAAGATAATAGTAAAAAGGAAGGTAACATGAACTTGGAGAAGTTTAATAACCTGTTGTCATTTTACTAAAACTTGGTCAGATTTCCAAATAGTAATTTTCACTTTTACTTGAGTCATTTTTTATAAAAGAAATGGTACTGTTACATAAGTGGACTTTTTCGGCGCTGTCCTTTTTGTTTTAAACATCAAACAGATCTGTGACTAAGCAAGACTACGGGGAGCCTATATCCTATAATTCAGTATGTCCAAGGTAGAGACAGGTCACTTTCTTATTTGGAGCATACCGGGCTAATGGAGTACTGCTTAATCTAGGAAGCTCATGTCCTTTGACCAAAGCCACGACTCAAACTGTAGTGCTGTTCTCAAATGAAAAGCAAATGCTTCACAGGACAGATTTACGAGACACCATCATTTATGGTCAAGCAAGCTATGCAGCTCAGTAAAACATATGGCAACTAAGTGCAGGTAGGCAGTGAAAAGAAGTCTGATGCAAGCTGTCAGTTTATAGAGCTGTCCATGATGGCATCCATGTAATATTTCAATAAAGGCCGCAGTTGTCAACTTGCTGATAGCTATAGGAAAAGTCAGGGGTTTACCAAAGTGAGCAAGATTCATCCTCTGAGGACCATGAAAGTGTGTATAACATTCACAGAGAGTCCATTCTACAGAAGAGACATTACAGTGTGGATCTCAGTGGGGCTGTAATACTGGCAGAGCTACAAGGGCAGAAAAAGCACGAAAAAACAAATGCAATATCAAAGGTCTAAATCAACACTCTTAAACCTGTCTGAATCATACACCTGTCTAGATGTTACATCCCGGAGAAAGTCCAGGGGATGAGGGAGCTGCCAATCAATCGATGCTGTTGACCAGTTGACAGTGTATGACACTCAGACAAATCACATCACATCCCGTTATGTCAAAAATGAAAAGGTAACCTGTATAGATTAGAAAAAGGATCATGACATAGCTCTATTAAAATCAATCCAGGAAGAAACTAACTTTTGCTGTGTGATCCTTCCCAGCCCTTATGCTTTGTATTAAGAAAAAGTCCATATAAAAGAGTATTAAAACCAGCACAAGTGCTGGCCAATTTTTATATTTGTAGAACTGTTTCGCATATTATTATGCTCTCTTAAATGAACAAACACACAACCGTACAACATGGATGAACACATGAATGTAAACAATTACGTGTGAGTAGACAAGAACTACAAAAACTTCAGCAAGATGCTTCACAAAGAAGTTAAGTAGTTTAATGGATCAGAGTTTCTTATCTCTGTCAGTGTTCTATCATTAACAGGCTAATGTTGCATAATTACTAATTGTCAGTCCTTAATGCACTCCTGCTGAGACCTCACTATAATACTATATGCACAACTAAAAAGGCATCAGGCATTCAGCTGACAAATGGTTGCCACAATCACACTTATAGCATTAACCAGCTTATGGTGTAAGCACACTAAGATGAGCCCAAACAACGGATGTCTATATCAAGATTAGTCAACTTATAAAACCACATAGGCAGATTAGGTGTCTAATTCCACTGACCCTCTGAAACAAATCTGGGTTTATTATCTGAGGAGTTCCAAACCCACAACTCAAGCCAAGTTCTAACAGCTGCCCCAGCAGACAGATTGCTAAAGACCCTCTGCTACCAGATGATCTGGTCAAGCAATCCTTATCAGGCTACATGCGCTTAAAGTAATCAATTTTATTTCACAGTGAGCTAGTTTGTTAACTGTATTTCCATTTAATAAAATAAGCAAATAAAGAAAATTCTAATTCTTCTCTTTTTATAGAAATGCCTGATGTTGTTTTTATACATTTTAACTCTGATGCCTCACAGTTACCTATAATATTATAAACATCACAGGAAACCAGGAGTAAAAAACAAATTTAAGTTGGCTAGCACTAGAGGCAGTGTATGAACAATAGAGAAAAGGAGATAATTTATAAGGTATTTTGTCAAAGTTTTATGGTATCCAGGTAACTGTTTTTTTCCTCATGCAAGGCATTCATGTATTTCAAGTTGTTTGTCCCTAGTGTAATATACACTTTAACTATTTCCTAGAAGAGGGACGTTTGGGGGAGGAAAGATAAAGATAAGGGTTAGGACAGGTGAAAGACTATATGTAATTTTCTTCATTTTTAAATTATCACAATAATTCTAATTAATTAATTAATTAAAAAAAATGTTAAAAAACAGAAATGCAGGGACATGTGAATGACAGTGCCAAAACTTTTGTTCTGTTTGTTCTCTCTTTGTATTTCAGACCTCTAAGTAGTACTCGACCTGTCAAATAATAATCAGCTTGAAAGCAAGGAGTAAAACCTCCACTAAAACACATGAGAAAAAAAACTATAGTCTAAACAGTAGCATATTTACTGTCCTTTGATAGATTCTGGCTACAATACCATAAATGACTCTTGCATTGAAAAATTTACTATTCTGGCTTAAACACATAAAACATACAGAAAATGTTTTATATAGACGCACTACTGCATGTATCAGCTATGGTTTACATAGTAAAACAATCTTTAATGACACTGCATAAATTTAACTTACAGTAATTACTGTTTGATGAAAATGACTAACTGAATAAATATTTGCCAAAGCTCAAGACAATTTGAGCTTGTATCTTATAAAAAAATCTTAAAACAATCCTAATTTTTTTTTTTTAAATAATTTCTCTTCTGTTCAAATGGAGCTGCAGAGCAGTATTCATCTTGTGCTACAGATAAATCACTCAGACGAAATAATCACCTTTAATATCCACTGGGGCATGAAGATCGTCTTTTATTAAAGGTCACTTTATTAGAGCTTGCAAGCCTCAAACCTCATCTGTGCTATAACAAAGCACATTAAAACACACATGGTGTCTGCGTGCCCTCCCATTATTTAAAGATTGACAATTATTAAACATTATGTATCCTGCAGCAGTATGTGGGATTATGACAGGAGGTCAGATACAGAGACGTGAAGGCAGGTGTTAGAAGGATGAGGAGTGACACAGTTTGGCACAGATGATAGAGTGACAAGTGAT
>JAPZDV010000024.1:2011695-2026597 GCA_029814665.1 Acanthurus lineatus
ATAGAGTGACAAGTGATGTGGCACGGGAACTTATAACAACAATGACAAGTTCAGATTAACAGATCAAGATGGCGGTCCATGATGCCAGTAAAGTGATAAGTTTGTCATGCCCCTCACAAAGAGTTGTTGGAGTCAGTTAACAGGCTGCATGCAGACTGGAGTTTGGGTGTCTGGTGATTGCACTCAGACAGACTCCAAAGCTTTATGTGCAATATGGTGTCTGTCAAATTCACAGCTGAACAGCAGGAACTTAAAACACATCATGAGAGCGCATCATGCAAGCATATCATGCAAGCATACAGAAACAGTGAAGGGTGGACTTAAGTGTGTCCTAAAGCCCTCACACGCAGAGGGGGGCAAAGACGTGTGTTCGGCTGGTGGGCTTAGTTAGATTCACACTGTGATCCAGATGGCCAAAATGATGAGGCTATTTCACAAACAAGTCCATTATCTAAAGATAATGTCAGGTAGAGTATTAACCAAAACCTGCAGTTGCAACACACAACACAGTAGAACAAAGAGCAAGAGTTTCCTCTTCTTTTTCACAGGAACCGAAGTCAATACACAGCAATGTTTATCCTATTTTGCACATTTATTGTCACAGCAAGACTGAAAAATGTGCATTAAGAATATTATGAGTGCAGCTAAGAAAAGCCATGGCAGGAGGAATTTACTGATATGTACAATAAGCTTAGCATAATATAAGTGGCTCATGATTTAGAGAGGGAGCAGCTAGTGTAGAATATTTTCCTGCAACTTCTCTTAAATAAAACTGAGGGTTTTCAAAGCCTATAATATAATTTTTCTTGACTTAATATTTGTTTTATTAAATCATCAATGCAGGTTTAATTTAGATTTTTTGTGGGGTTTCTTGTGGAGATGCTTGATGCCCTGATGCATAGTACACTGTTTGAAAACGTGTCAAAGTGACAGATTTCACTCTATAATCTGTCAGTTCTTCCCTTACCATCAAACACTGAGCTCATCTCATTGCTGTAAATTGAGCAATACTAAATATATCTTAGAACTATTTTTTTCAATCTAAAAATGTTTCTATTTCATGGACAGCACATTTCACAACTTAAACAAAAATTGTGATTGGTGAAACAAAGATCAAGTCAACTGGAGCAATGAACTCCCACAATAACTACAATCATATCTCTAGGAAATCTACTAACTTGTACTTGTTTTTTTCATAAACTTGGTAAATTCATCTTAAATCAGGCAATTTTAAGTACTTTTATTCATTTTATTTTACAAATGTACAAATAAATGTGTTAATTTTTTTTAATTCAAAAAGTAAAAAGAGAGGAGTGTAGATAATTCAGATTTGAAAGTATCACAGAGTTTGGAAAGTTACAGTTAAAGCTGAATTTACCAGTCAATCAGGGTTAATCTTTTTAATCTGACAGGTCACAGTGATAATCTCAACAGTCTTTGACATTAAAAATCTCCTGAAACAAAAGGACTATACTGTTCCCACCAAATATGGACAATTCAGTGACATATGTTGTTCCAGTTAACTGAGCACTAACAGTCACAGAGAAAAGAATTAAGAAATTAAGCAAATATTAACATCTTAAACATTTAACATTTAACAACTAGGCTATTAGTGAAAAATAATCTGACAGAATATTTTTGCGAAATAATAGTGATACTTTATTGCTTTTCTACTATATCACTAAATTCATGAACTAACTCATAAATTTGTGTCCTTAACAGACGAAACTTTATGCTACATTTTTTGTTTTTTCTAAAAAAAAAACAAAAAATGTTATCCTTTTTTCTGTTTTTCTAAAATAGAATACATTTTTGTATTAATATCTGGCCTGATAAAAAAAATCCAAAAATTTATGTATATTACATTTGTCCAACACCACCACTGATACCATTTCCACACTGACTGAAACATGGCCACATGCCTCTAATAGATTCAGTGTAGCACAGAGGCATCTCCTGCCTGTAAATCGAATCACTGAAAAAGCAGCTTAAGGATTTACAAATCAATGAGGCCATAAAAACCGGCTAAGACATTCCAAGAAGCTGTGACACTTAGTACTGTGTCTCTGTTCTGTTACCACTATAAATCGGATTATGGAAGGGTGGGAGTGGTTATTGATTGAAATAGGTCTCCTGGCACAGCATGTGTTTACTTTGTAGAAGTTAGAGGTACAAGTGACAAACAACTATAGACACAACACTTTGTTAAATGCACCCTAATATCTTTACAGTACACTTCTGTAACTGGCAAGACGCCATCTGTCAGGTCTACACATCAGATGTGAGTCTCTCTGTGGCTAGCTGCTCAGCATCTCTCATCATTTTTTCTTTTTAAGTCAAAACCAGAAAAACATATGAAGACACTGATGTGATATAATTCTTGGTCAGATACAGTACAGTGTTGCAAATTGCATTCCAAACATTGTGGCTGAGTTAAAAAATTATTAAAGAACTAAAAAAAAATTACACTGAAACATGCAAACACACACATCAAGAGAGATGCAAATTTTGGGAGACTTCTCTCACCTTACGGTGAACAGTAGTGTTTTTAAAACACTCTGCTAAATATTTTGTTACCTCATTGCCCCTGGCTGATTAGAATGTATATAAGAAAAGTGATTTTCACACTTTAAGTCACACTCAGCCATCCTTAAGTGTAGTAAATAAAGCTTACTTACACATTGTTAGCCTTTTCGTCCCTGAATGGCTCTTTGCTAGATCACACAATACTGTCAAAATTAAATCAAAGTGAGCTGGCCGCATATACATCTCCCAGCTACCAACAAGCTTAGTATGTTACTTTTGAAACTAGATGGGCACAATTTGTACATCACCACAGTTGTTTTGAGAGAATAATAAAAGACTTTCTGCGGGACAAGCAGATACCAAGTATCAGTTTAAAGATATGTGATCATGGAGGGATTTAGGAGGTACAGCTCCACCCAATGTAAGGCTACACAGCCTACCAATTGAGTTGTGTGGTCTGATTGGCACTGGAGGAAAGCAGACCCAGAGCTGATTTTGGGTAAAAATAAATAAAAAAAAATCATAAAAAAATAAATTAATAAATTAAAAAAATCAACAGAAGAACCACTAATGGACATAAATACTCTTTAAACCAGATACTGGTTCATTCTGAGGTTGTCTAAAGAGAAGTACACAGGATGTGCAACATGTAGCACTTAAAACAATCATATGCCTCTTTAATGCACAGCCCTGTATGTACTTGAATTAAGCCTGTCTGGAATCAATGGCTTATATAAGGAATATACAAGATAAGTGACCTGTATTTGGAGGGAGTGTTTATTTCTTTTCCTGAACTTGTAACAATATCTTATGTCATTATATGCCCACTGGGAAACAAAACAGAACTGCAAAATATATCAAAATACGATTTTGCAGTGATAAAGGTATGGGTTGTCATAGCTGCTTCTTCCCCATAATCTAACCCTCATACAATGGACAAGTGCACCTGCTCCAGATCTTAAAAAAGTATGGGGTCAATGATAGAAATAGTATCACGTGGACACATCTTGGCTAGAGTCAGTGATGAAGTTGAGAAATTCAAGAGGTAATGGAACTGCTTTTCTCTCGGCGTGACTGAAACACTTTGATGATCGCCTTTTTACTTTGATAGCTAAATGTTTATTTTGGGATGTTCTACATATGTGCATTTACCATGGGCCCTAGGTTGTCTTGTTATTAGAAGGAATACTGCTAGCTGGAATACTGCTAGCTGTTTGTTGGTATTTAAATAAATACTACAATTAGATATATACGAAACTAAACAAGCAGTGTACAAGGTTTAATAATATCAAGAGTTTCCTAGTGTGAATAATTTGACTGTATGAAAAACTAGAATCTCTTAATTAGAGATAGACCGATATGTTTTTTTCAGGGCCGATACCGAGACTCATCATTAGTAGTCAAGGAGGCCAATAACTGATATTTGGGGCCAATATTCATATCTGCTCTGGGGAGCTTCTCCACTCGGCAAAACTTTTTTCTCCTCTCTGATGTGTGTGAGCACTGTGAAGAGAGCACTGTGAATGCACAGCTTTCACTGCTGATTGGTTGTTGCCCGTCTGCTTGTAACCAATCAGATGGTACTGTGGGTGGGACAATGCTGGAGACAGAATAGTGACTGCAGACTGAGAGGCGTGGCTGCCTCAGAGCCAAAATAACCCAGTTTAGGTCTATCCCTACTCTTATTTACTTAATGCACACACTGAGCACAGATACTTCTTCACATAGTCTGGTAACATTTTTCAATTTTACCTGATCTCGAGCCATGTCTCGAGGGTACTGGATCTCTGCTGCAATTACAGCCTCAGACAGAACAGCACTTTGACACAAACATCCTTTGCATTGCAGAAATCTGGTAACAGAGCCGTACTCAGGGTTCCAGATGGCGTTATATGCTGCTTGAAAGAGAAGCAGTGGGAAAGCATACAACTTTACAAAGTTCAGAGGAAAAAGTTAGCCACAAAAGGATCAAAGTGAACAGTTTAAATGTTTGCATATATGTTCATACAATGTGTATTCAACTTTTCATGTCATTTCTAATCCTTCACAGTAATAATAATTTTACAATATTGTTGGAATTTCTTTTAAAATGTACAAGCTTTTAATTATTATTATTATTATTTTCCAACCAGTTTTAATGTTGAATGCTCAGTTGATTACTTTGCATGCGAGGGCCTTTCCTTTATTTGACAGAAAACATGTAACATGTATTGCTTAGCAGCTTTTCTTGTTGCCAGCTCTTAACCCACCAGTTAAACTGCTGTCACAGTAGGGTTGCAGAGCAGTCCTTAGGGCCCTCAGTGATTTGAGACTCTGGACTACCAGCAGTGAGCCTGAGTTGTGAGAAACTGATGGCTGATATGGCACACACTGACAGCAGTTGGTTGCTGTTGCAGGTATACATCTGTCTTTTGTCAGAAAAGCTAGATGATCAAATTCACAACCAGCACGTCTTAATGCACCTGAAAAATGAAATCATTAAAAATAAAAAATCAATCAGTGCCAAAATGGGACACATTCAGTCTGGCTAATGTTGTATTATTTAGCTGTGTAAAGTAAACTGAAACAGGGGAATTTCAGAGAAATCACCTTGTGCAACAGGAAGTAGTTCTTTCTCACACATAGAACAGTAGAGTCCTAAAGAGCATGGCTTCTGAACTGTGACACTCTGTAAATTGAATCGAAAATCATTCAGTCATCAGAGATGTCTGCTAAGAAACATCTTTAAAGAGTTATGGAAAACATTTTTAACACATTTCAGTCAGGATTAAAGCTGATTCATGACTCAGACACTGCCCACAAATGGAAAAATAGTTCCCCATGAACCTGTAAGCTTTTAGAGCAAAACTTTTTAGTAGTCTCGCTGTTTTCATGCTGCTCTGTGACCATATTTTAATAGCTGTTTACAGCAGAGAGCTTTTTTTCTCTGTCAGACCTTTTGATTTTCATACTGTGTTCACACAGGATGTGGTGATATGACTCATTACCATCCACTGTGTTTGCTTTATGTGCTTCTGTGTGCTGCACACAGAGAAAACAGACTTTATAAAAAACCATCACTGCAGGTGTTCGAGAGCACTGATCTGTGTCAATATTTATCTGTGTCATGCTTTTATTTATTCTACAATGCATGTTGTGTCCTTCTGCTTTGGAACTTGACACTTACCTTTCTTTTCGGAGTGTTCTTGGTAAATCTCCTGTGTTTTTGCTTGCAAGATCTTTGTACTCTTATAGCTTGGTTGAAAGAAGTAAAATTATGTTTAAGTTTACATATATAAATATGCTACAGAAACTTTACTGCATCTTTGGGTCTCTCAATAAATTCATGGCAGAAATATGGTAGGACATATGTTGACTTTTTAAAATAAAGATTTTAAAATAAAATATAAGGCAAGTGTCACTGATTTTACATAAAATAAAGAGTAAGGTAAATAAACTTCACAGATCACTGGCTATTGGAGCATAGGTGAAGCTAATTGTCAGGTTGTAATCACCTAGTAGGTATCAATAGAAGAAGCCTCGCAATTATCAAACTACAAAAACCACAGCTGATAATGAGAGATGCAAACCCAAAAGAAAATGAACCAAACCAAAATTCGGAGTCTCCATAATTGCCAAACTTAAAAAAAGTATTACAATAATAATGAAAATATATGCAGCTTTTTTACTCATGGTCAGAACAGAAACCCTGTTATCCTTGCAGTCTCAGTCAAAGGAAGAGACTACTGGAAGAAGGTAAAAGGACATGAGGGCAAATCTTTATTAACTTCCACTGAGTCTAATCTTAATTCTCTATCATTAAGTAAACTTAGCCTATACAAGAATGAGCACAAATATATTTACACATATTGAACTCTGCTATACATGTAACTGTAGATTATATTGATAAAATTAATTAGAGGGAAGCTCAGCACCCAAGGCTCTGAGGCCTCAATGGTGTAAAGTGTCCTTGGGCACTTGGTCACCAGTTTAACAGGAGAGGAGCATTGATCCTGCAGTGCAAATGCTAAAGGAACTTGTTTCACCTGTTAGTTACAACTACTAACTTCTTGCTCTCTCTAATAACAGAAGACAAATGAGGATTTATGCCATACTCCTGTCTAATCAAATTGCTCCTTTTATAATGTATTCTAAACTGCTGTATTCAAATGTCTTCAGAAGTAACACTGATAACATGTTGATTAACACTGGCATATACATGTAATGATTGTTCTTACTGTACAACCTTGGATTTAAACATTCATGGGGAGTAGTTTACCTTTTTGGCTGCTGGGCGGACATCCTGAACCATCCAATGCTGGACCAGAGGATCTCTGTTCTGCTGCCCCAGCTTCCTGCAGACCGCCTATGTCTTCTCTTTTGGGTGTCACAATGTCAAAGTGAGCTCTTGTGGAAATATCAGGTGTAGTAGGGACTTTTTTGGGAGCTTTGTGTTCCCTCACATCCACAAAAGGCTTCTCTGATTTGGTCACTCTGCAGTTTATTCTTGGTTTCAAGTTTTGTTGTGTCTGTTGGCAGGTAAACAAGCTATTGCCTTGAGCCTCAGGCAAAAGATGTGCTTGACAGGAATCCCTTTGAACTCTGTCTTTTTTTGAGCTGTGTACTCTGACCAGTCTGGCTAAGGATGGTCTGCTTTTCGAATCTGGGATTATTACCTTTAACTCATGAGCTGCTGCCTTGTCTGTCCTCCTCTGGCTGCTCCTGGTCTCAGTCTGCTGAAGACTGACTTTCCCTACATTCTTGACTTTATAGTCTTCACCTGTCAATGTCACATTGTTGGAAAATAGATCAATTTGGCAGACATGCTTTTCTGAGCTAGCATTAACAGAACTATTGTTGGAACAGTGATTAGTGTAACTGGTGTTCATTCTCTAAATTTCCCTTGGGCAGCATCAAAGACAGGAAAAGAAACTGAGTGTTTTGAGCTTTGATGCACAACATATGAACCACTGCACAGCCATTTGTAACCTTTTTAAAGCAGGATTTTAGAACCCTTAAAAGCATCCATTTTACAAGATTTTGAGGCAAACAATGGATTGACCTTTTTCATGTTGGTATTAAACAAGGATGCACACTCGTACACTGCAGCAAAGTTAGGTCAGGTTAAATAATTTTACTGGACCCCTCATTGCGTTAATTTCTCATTTACATGATTGAACGGCCATTAGCACTAAAATACTGACAACATGCAAAGTGCTGTGATGCCAGGTACTGGAGAGACTGTGGTAAAAGCATGTTGAGACATGCTGCAATAATACAGAACTAGAAAAAAACTCCAGAGTTGATAACCTCTGTCCCCATGATTATGAGATAAAAACTCCCACTTTACTTAAAAACAAACGAGCAGGAATATGCACAGTTTGAGTTGTTGAAAAAGCTGAGCCAGGTTTAACTTTTTTTTTTCCAGACCTTTTAAACTGCAAGTTTAAATCTTGGTAAATCAAGGATGTGGCTGAGTTTCTTCATGCAGTGTTAATGTCAGTGTGAATAAGGACTCACCCAGAAAACATGTACCATCATTACACTTTAAACAGCATAGTTTACCTTAGTAGTTCCCAATATTTTTCTCACACACTCTGACACACACTGATAGAAAAGCTCAAGAACCCTTCAGCGACACCAGTAATGGTCTAAATGTTTTCTTTTTGAATGGAATCCAAACTTGATGTTATATAACACTACTGATTATCTGACATGCAATAAAACACTGATTCTGGAAATAACAGTGTTGAGTCTCATTTTTTGAGTTTAATTGGTGAAGTTTGGCATCATATGACGTACTGCTATATCTCACATAATTTCAGTTGCAGTAAGTGAAGATCAGTGTTACAGTCATGATGGTGGAGCTCTGTTCAGTTTAATGACTACTGTAGCTGGCCGTTCATTGGTTATTGTGACAAATGTAGGAAATGTCAACCTACAACTATTGTGTAAACCTGTTTTTTTCTCCCAGACACAAATATGTGAATATATATATCTTTTTATGGATTTTTTTTTCTTTTTATTTTTCCATATCAACTGATGCGACTACACAATCTTCTCACATCCCTACTGATAACTGCTGTAGCACTAACTGGTATAGAAAAACTCCTGGATAGAAAACACTGTTTTAAACAATTTGGTTGGACTATTTTTATTAAAGAAGTCAGTCTAATTCTCTCAGACAAAGCACAAAAAAATTTGTGACAAAAAAAATTTGTCACAAAAAATTGTGACAGAAGTACAATTTAGTATTTCTCACTTAACTTTTGATTAGTCACTTTATGCAAAAAGACTGCTCATCTTTAACCAATGACAGAATTAAGCCAGGCACATAGCTCAAACCAATGGATTTTCTATGAATTTGGATGGGGTAATTTTTTGTTACCTTTCCACTTTGTGATTTTCACTATTCTGGTCTGTTTTTTTAAATAAAATGTCATCTTCGTGTAGGTTTAATGATTTGGGGTTGGGGGAAAGGATGAATTAGTCTAATGGGAAAAAACACAGTCATTCACAGCCATTACTGAGTATTTCAGTAATATGGGCTCCCTATTAAGTGCTTTTAACACACATTTGTTGGCTTCTCTGTGTGCTGTGTTTTGATGATGTTAACGAGTGGTCATGCACGATTACATATACAAGGGTCTTGGGAGGCAGTTGATGAGCAAAGAAAGGCTTTAATGGAACACTTGTCTGCTCTGTTTGTCTGCACAAATCACACATTGGTGAAGTTTGAGCAGTAATGAGACAAATCACATCAGTGTAATCATGTTTAATCTCATTTTTCTGTCTCCCTTCAACTTAGCCAATTTGATGATTGTGCATTTAGCATTGGCTTGATTAAATGACCTCAGTTCCTCAGACAATCAAATATGGCAATTTAACTACTGATTACACAGACGACTGTATTGCACATTTATAAGTCACAAATAATCACTGTTGTTTCCCATGAATAAAGAATATAAGAAAAGATAAAGATCTAAGTTTCTGTGTATTATACAGAAATGAAATAACACCCAAGGACTACAAATACAAAAACTACGCTTTGAATGAATGGTGACAATCCCATTCACTTAGCTTTATGTATTTAGAGTGATTGTATGTGTTATTTATTGGTAGACATACTCAAACAGATAGCATAGTAGGGGCAGCACTTGCTATGTGAGGCAGAAACTCATATCTAGTTTAATGTTTAATGTTTACTATCTAGTTTAAAATCTAGTGGTTTGTAGGGTTGTTCCAAATACTGGCGCCAGCAGCAGAAATGCTTCTGATGATTCTGGACCAAAACTGGTTAGGAAAAATGATTTGGGAATATTTGTAGTTTTTTTCTGTTTTGAACTGCACTGTGTTTGAACTGCATTGTTTCAGGCTGAGAGGTATGTTTCGTATTTTGCATACCTTTAATGAGATAAATAGGTGGCCAACTATTATGAACATGTTTAGAATATCATATTTTATTTGTCCCTGTCTGCCATATTACTATTTTGTCTTAATTGCACAGACAAACAAGCAAGAAACTGCAGTTGTGAGAAAAAGGTTTTTTCATTTATACAACTTGAACTTTCATTCTCTTACAGTTAATGGTGATATATTATCTCAGCTACTCTACTGCTGCTGCACTGGTAAGTTGCCACAGCAGCCTTAGGTTCATGAAGCATGGGCTAGCCGACCAGACCGATGAATACACCTCCCATGGGGGACAAGTGAGTTTGCTGGGTACGAGAAAGCTGGTGAGGTGAGCAACACAGTGACCTGACAGGAGGTGAGTTATCGACACAAATACCCCTCCATAGGTAAGGTTACACTCAACAATGGGAAAATAGGCCACGGGTTGGGCCATCTAGAAATATGGGGTTGAATCAATCAAAACATTTCAAGGTTAAAGATGAGAAAAATAGTAATGAAATGCTTAATTTTAATTAACAGGATTCTTGACAGATTAACAAAGACACTTGCACCACAAGATGTGGATCCACCATTTAAGTTTACAGCAAATAATTACAGAGCTGGAATTGAAATTGAAAAAATAAAGACCACTCTTTTAGTCATGCCTAAAAGATCAACACTCCCAACCTATTATCTAGAGACACATCATTAAAATAGAACCAAATGATTACCTACTTGACAGAAAAAAAAATGAGATTTTGGTTTTGTATTTTAATGATTTGTTAAATTGCACATTCAATCAGCTCTGCAGTTTCAATATTGTTGCTTGGTTATGTGTCTTAACCGAGAACAGGCTTTAATGACCTTAATAAGATGTGCTGTCACACTACATGAGAGCCTGATCTGAGACGGCTGAAGCTTATCATCTACTGTGAACATGGGAAAAGTGTGTGCCCTAGCTGTCTGAAGCAGCAGTTACATACTTGGATACTTCTCTAACCTAGTGTTTAGGAAATCTGCAAGTTGACCTGTGAAACAGGCAAGGCAGCATAGTAGTTACAAAAACTACCGCTTGTATTTGGTGGGTCTTTTTTCACTATAATGGCATTGGACATGATATTTGCATACAGGACATATTGTTTTATTCATTATATCTTGTTCTCAGCTTGTTAGTTACCTGGTGAAGTGGAGGGACCTGTCTGCTTGGACCTGGACAGCCTGAAAAGCCTATTGTGTCTCTGCCTGCTCTGAGTATCCACCTGCTGCCCCTCTTCACCTTGCTTCTGTTCTATGATTTCTTCATTTTGTTCCTGTGACACCTCTGTACCCTCCTCACTGACTAAAATGGCTTTATTGTCTTCTATGTTCCCAGACCCATGAAGTCCTTCTGACAGCAGGGTAGAGCTCTCCATCCTTGGAGGAGATTCTGCCTTTATCTCTCTCTGTGGGCCACCTTCCTTGTCCTCTTGCTCAAAAAGTTCTGGAGTGAAGAAAACGGTCTGGTCCTCCTCCTCTTCATCTTCATCTGAATTATCTGTTAATGGTGATTCACTTTTACATCCAGGAGGGGTTGTTGCTGTGGAGGGCTCCAGAGCCAGATTGTGTGGTTCCACTTTGATTTCACTACAACTGTCTGGAGCCCCTTCTTCAAGACAAGCCACCTCAGTCTTCCTTGGTGGAGGGGAGGTCTGCTGTTTCTCAATCTGCTCAGAATTATTAGATGTTTCAAAGTGCTGACTGGAGTAACTGGGAGTTCTCTCTTTAAAGATTGGTTTCTTGAAGGAGTTGTTGACAGGGCTGGAGGTAAAAATGTGGTAGAGACGTTGTGCTGTTCTTTTCTGATGAGATGGGGGCTTTGCTGAGGGACTCTGTTTTGTACTCAAAAAGTCTGCAATAAGGAATGAAAATAGAGAGATATTTACTATCCTAAAAATAGCATTTCAGTGCAGTCTTACAATGACAAAGGAGCAAACACACTAAAAATCACCAAGAAGCTTCTAGGTTTCACCATGAAATGAGGCTGGTATGTAGAGTACCGTGTCTGTTTTAGACTGTTAATAAAAAAAAAAAGAAGCTATGACTGTGGGCTCACGCTCAATATAACCCAAACAAAGGTCAAGGGGATTTAATTAAAAGCAACAGTCCAACATCTGCTCATCAGCTCGCTCCAGCGCCACTCAGGCACGCAAAAGACCTTACAGTAATGAGGCAAGCCACTCAACTGATCCCATGGCCCCCACCCCCAACATCCACCCCCAACTATGAGGGTTGCTCACACTGCCCCGCTACCACCCCTATTTACCAAACCAAATTCAACTAACAGCTCAACCTTGTGATGACCCCAAGACAATTGGTGCTCTCCAAGGCGATATGCAAACACATCGCCTCAGCATATACTCTTGTGATGATGTCATGCTCATAGGTCCCTTAGAACCAAAAAAGACATTGGACATTATAGTCTCAAAATCTTAAGATACAGAATTAACATTAACATTATCACTATTGTCACTTAACCAGAATGAGAGCAGATGCTAATACTGACATAACAGAGCTGTGTTTTTCCCTACTTAAGACAGAAAATTAGGTAAAACAGTGTCAAGGCAGAGTATTTAAGTGTTTCTGTATGAAGTTTCTAGTCAAATTTTATTGGTTTTCAGGTGCTGGATAAACCAGTGACAATACATACTGCTAACAAAACTGACAATTTCTTTCATATTATGAAATACTTAAAATGGTAAAGTATTGAATCTTGAATAATTTTGGTCTCTTTCAATTCTCAGTCATAGGTGGCAGTAATGCCAATCACAATAAATCACATTTATTAAGTGCATTTGTTCTTTTTGAGCACTTTTGTACAGTAATGGTTGCAAACTCTCTCTCTCTCTCTGCCTCCCTACAGTTATATTTCAAGTTTTATTATTTGGCGAGAAAAGTAAAAACACAGGAAAAAAGCTAAAGGGGAACTTAACAGATAGCCTTAATTTTTTTCCGGGGTAGTGACCAGTTTATTAAAATTATCATTCCAAAATACTAAAGTTTGTTTTTGGATGAGACTTGAAAGATATATAATACATATATATTTATTTACCTTACAGGACAAAAACATTTATCAAGCAATTTGACTCACCTGACTTTTTATTTTGTTCAGACTTCAAGTGCGTATGAGACGAAAAACGAAAGATCTGGGGGCTTGTGTCCACCTGGGGTTCAGGGGATTTGACACATGAGCTGGGTGTCTGCGGTCCTAAGGCCTTGGATGGACCCTGTTCCTCTACAGTAACTGGCATGTGACTATTTGGGGTGGATGCAGTAGAGCTGGGGTTCTGACTGTCACTGACAGCAGAGGCCGCCTCCACCTTATGCTGCACCTGAGTGAATGCTACCAAAGACTGCATGGCATTGCTGAAGGTGTCATGATGCTGGACAAGCTGGCGGACCCATTTGGACAGACCTGAGAAGACATGAACAAATACACACACGCAGGGGCATACACACGCACACACACACACACGAAAACACACACAAACACAGATAAAAGACAAAGACTACCAGCAATCTTTCAGTGGATAACTATTGCCATCTAGTGTTCAAAGTGAGATGCTGTTGATTGTGATGAAGCTCACACACAACATTGCTGAGTACCTGTGATGTATTTATTGGGATTAGACTTGTAACGGTCATCCACTAGAATAAGGGCACCCCAGTCGTTCCTGTGTCGGATGCACCTGGAAATTAATGTGTGATGTTTAAGTATGAGAGATAGAGAGCACAAAATTAAAACACATAACACACTGTAGCAAACAGATTTACCTTCCCAGGGCCTGGTTTAGAGCTCTGTAGGCCTGAATCTCATACCAGCGATGACCTGAGAGAAGACCTCTTGACTTACAGTGTTGATCATTATACTTCATCTTCAGCTCCACCTGAAACCACAGACCAGTTCATTAAAATCAGAAAACGATGATGATGTCTGTGAATGGTGTTCTGATTCATGTTCATCAAAAGACACATTACAGTATTTTTTAAGTACATGCTTTGTAATCAACTTGTTTCAGTTATCCTGCATTCATCAGGGTGGTATCTGAGGTCATTTCCCTGCTCTTTAGTCCATTATATCATCACAAAAATTATTAGACACCATGTAAACAGTAGGTTAATATTTAAGTCTGGGGTGAGAACCATCCTTTAAATCCAGATCTATCCTTATTATCCAAAATAACATTATCATCATTTTTTTTCAGACATTACTAAATAACAAGAGTAGGATTAAAATTATTTACTGAAAACAATTAATGCCATGTTTTAGTATATTATTATATAGTTTTAATATCAGATTAGCTTAAATTCACACTCACACACTGAAGTCAGTTTGTACATTAAGTTATAATTGAAAGTACTTAGAACTAGTAAAGAAAGAGAAAATTTGCTGAAAGAGACAAATAGAGAAGAAAAATAAAAATGACATTATTTATAAGGCATTACTCAAGCTGGGATATCCTTTAAGCAGCTATTAATATAGTTTGAGAGCTTTTAATTTTTGTGATACAGCATTATTTAAAAATCATCAATCAGAAATGTTAGTATTAGTTGCTCATCTGGTTTTGGACTAAACGGTCAAAATAGGATGGCAGAAGCATTAAGAGGTCTTTTTCAGCTACTTACTCTATTTTTTGGTTTAAATTTTTTTTTCAAAGATACAAAAAAAGGGGTGAGGAGTTTGAGGTATTTAAATTAGGGCTGTCAGTAGATTTAAATTTTTAATCGCGATTAATTGCATTTGTGTCCTGAGTTAACGCGCTATTAACGCGTTAACTTCGACAGCCCTAATATATCTATATCTATATCTATATCTATATATATGTATATATGGGGGCTGTTGCAAATTTTTACCCTGCTCTATATGTAACTTTTATTACTTACAATGAATACAAATTACTTTTGTTTTGTCCAGAGAACCATTGGGCAAAACTTTAAAGCTAAACTTTCCGTTTAAAAGTCCCTTTTC
>JAPZDV010000024.1:2026697-2069330 GCA_029814665.1 Acanthurus lineatus
TTTTGTCCAGAGAACCATTGGGCAAAACTTTAAAGCTAAACTTTCCGTTTAAAAGTCCCTTTTCTGTATCCATTTCTGGTTTGTAACTGTTTGCAATGTTATTTTAGCACCACTTCCTGAAACTACGGGAGCTGGCGAGGCACAGACCGTGCGTGTGTTAATCGCGCGTTAAAAAAAATAGTGCTGTTAAAAGGAGTTTGAGTTAACGCGTTATTAACGGGTTAATTTCAACAGCCCTAATTTAAATGAATCTCAGGTCAACCTGGTGGCCTTGAGAAGCATATAAAAGTATTGTAGGCACCAGTCACCTACCTCTTCACTGTATAGTATTAAAAAATGAAGGGGAATTGCACAAAAACTGTTTAAAAAAAGTAGATACCCTTCTACCAGAACTACTTTACATAAAACTAAAACGACAAACACTGTTGCAGCACATGGCAGAGAGGGTTTCGTGCATGTCTAATGATGGAGAAATTAATGGATTAATGTTGGATATGAAGGGAACAACTCAGAGGGCGATGGATCTGTGCAAACCTAACACCGAAAAAAACTATTAGGTATCTGATAGGGTCAGTTATACCCCCTTTCATAGACAGATGAGTTATGAAAGGGGAACAGAGGGGCTAAAGAGAGGCCAGAGACAGACAGACAGAGCAGTGAAGGTAGGAGTGGGCAGACAAGGTGGTAGAGGTGACATGAAGCATCCCTTCACAAAAATGCCAAAAAAGCACCCATCCATTTGCATCTGTCGCTGCTGATTTTAGCGCTAACCTTTCAGAATTGACAAGTGAAAAGTTCAGCTGGCGTCTGACGGGATGCCATGCAGGGCAGGCTGCTGAACGGGGCTTTAACTGCTTTTGACAGGTACCGTGTGTTTGCCCTGAGCCACCAAACACGGGGCCGTGGCAGGTACAGCCTGTTCCCTCACGCGCATCACGCAATGCCACTGTGGCCTGTCTGGGCGTGTGTACATAAACAAACAAGCAGAGTCACAGGAAATCCTAAATGTCGTCCCAAAGTTGGATTATGACTAATGACACCTCCCTTATGAAGCATGAAAAACTCTGAGCAACACCTGCCATTACTGAAAATCTTAACACTGACACTGGAGAATTTTTAAATAAAATGTAGGCCTGTGCTTTAAAATCACAAGTTTCATCTTTGTAGATAAAATAGTAGTGCAGGCTGTCAGATAACTGGCAGACAAATCTAACAGTCATTTCACAGGAAGTCTTTTAAATGCTGCTGGGTTCATGGTGAGATGTTTGCCAATGTATGAGACACCAGAGCAGTTAAAGAATCTACTTCTAAACCTACAGCTTGAATAGAAAGGCCAGTAGCCTCAAGCTGGTGGTGTCATCTGAATCCAATCACAGTCCATTCCAGCGTTCGAGTCATCACATCCCTGGTCTGCACCATGTCATTGTCCAATCTAACATGACAGGTTGCATATGTGAAAAAGCCAATTCTGGCTGCTAGCAAATCTCGCAAATGTGCAAGAAACCACAAGCTAGAAGGGATTAGTTAAAATGTCAAGAGATCACTCGCTTACTTTGGCCTTGTCCTCTGCAGCTACCTGTTCATCCCTAAAAACATATATTTGACCACTAGGCATGATTCGCAGCTGAGCGCATCTGTTTGAGCTACATTTTACACAGTGTGTGTGTGTGTGTGTGTGTGTGTGTGTGTGTGCGCGCGTGTCAGTGTCAGTGTGCACGCCCCTGGCAGTCCAGGACATCTTGTGCCTGTCACTGAGATTGCTGAGCGCCTCATCTGCCACATAAGGCTGAGCTGACAGCTGAGTGGCTTGTCTTGAAGACTGTCTCTACGTGTGTGTGTATGTGTTTGTGTGTGCACAAGCACACATTCACAAGGGCATCAGACTATCACATTGCTTTCAATCAAGCTTATGGATCAGCTCACACCAAGGCTACACACAGAACCGTTCTTATCCTTTGATCCTTGCTGTTTTATGTTCCACTGGAAAGTAAACTTAGTTTGGTGCATTAATGAAACAGGAAAGTCAAGTTGCTAGATTTTGACTATATGAGAGGCCTACTGTTGTAAAAAGCATATATAATGACTGGTAACGAAGATCAGGATGGATCAAAGCTGAACAACTTGAGTAAGGTTTCTTTCTCAAGAAAAGTTTCTTTTTTGTTGTTTTTTTTTAAGAATTACTTTAGTCTCAAGGGTGCTTTAACTTGAAATCCAGTGTAATTATATGCAGAGCCAAAAAAAACTGTCTAAGACATAAAATTAGCATTGAATGTACTGTTAGATTCAAAGTCTTCTCAATGATGAGACAGTTCCTGATTAAATCTTTGGCTTCTTTCTAATTGAAAAAAAAAACTTTTGATGATATAGCCATATTTACAGAGTTTGGACTGTGCCTGGAGCGTCCATCAGTATCTCTCTGTGATGATTTCCATGAACTCTTCAACATTCCTACTAAATCCCCTTTATCCATCAATTTTACATGCTTTCAGTCCTCAGAATTAAAATGCTCTTGTGGTTGTAGTTAATTAAGAGCAGCAGCATGAGGTTTGCTGAGCCCTTCAATAAACTGAGAGAGATGCCTTATCAGTTATAAGTGTCTTTTTATTGCTTGTTAAAGCAACTTATTGTTCAACTTACTCACGCAGGACGTGACTGTTGACTGTAAAACATGCCATTGGAAAACCAACATAAATGTAATACCACCTTTGGCAGGGCTTTCTCTGCAGAGGACTTTTCAAGTTCAACCTTTGATCTATGTCACAATAACACAACAGGCCAGTAAAATGCCATGCTATGTGCTTAGGCTTTAGTGTCTGAGAGTTATGCCTGTCTGGGAATGCAGGCCATGCAGGCATCTGAAGTGCAGGAGCAGTTTACGTGGAGAGAAGCTGGGCTTACACCTCTTATCTTAGCAATGGGGTGCTGCCGTGTGAGTGTGGCATAGAATGAATGAATTAATTTGTCTGGGTCCATGTGTGCTCTTAAGAGAATGTGCACATGTTAGCACTAGTGCATGGAAGTGACAATGGAAGAACATGGAACGTGTGTGAGTGTCTGAGTGCACTAAGGTCATCAGTTTTAGTAAGAGACATACTGTAAGGTGTAGATATGATGAGGTGCTATTATGAATCATTCATGGAGGTGAAAATGTGTTAAAAGAAAAGTGAACCCAAACAAATTATCACTGTTAAAGTGAGAAGTAAAGGGAAAAAAACCCTCAGGAATGCAGGGTTTTCCACACCATAATGCAGAAGAGGGCCATTGCTTCAGCAGAAGTAATGATGGCCTCTGCTTAAACTGGAAAAAAAATAATTACACTTGAAAGTACAATATTAACCTGTAGAGAAAAAAGCAGGGATGCTACATCATACTAGCCTTGTATATATTTTTTGTGATACAGCTGGTTAAACATTCATGTACAAGCAGCAGCCTCTGTGGCAAAAAAGTAAATCAATGCAGAAAATTTTAGTTGCAAAAACTGCACTTTCTTCAAAAAGGTGTGGCTGTTTAGAGTGACAGCTGGCCACTAATTTTCTGCCACAGCTAATCTGACTTACTGAACTCTCATTTATTTTAATGTGGACCCCCATTTTGAAGGTTCAAATTAAGTATAATAGTTGTGGCCAACTTGTTTTTTTTCAAGCAAACATTGGCCATATTTGTATCAAAGGGTGGAGCTGGAAAGGATACACACTGCTATCAATGGGCCTCATTCATCAACTTCATTTCAAATTCAAATTCAAATTCAATTTTATCTTAAAGTCACGTATACACTTTTAACGAAGACTCTGACAGTCACCAATGTTTTCTTGCTTGGGATTTGTTCCTTGCTAAGAACAGAATCTACAGTTTCATAATATTTTATTAAAATGAAAATAAGATCTTTGTCATCTATAATATTTGTATTAATAAAAACTTTTGTTTTTTCTACAAGACCAGTCTTGGTAAGGTCTGTTTCCAGACATCCAGCTGCACTCCTAATAGAGAAATGTCTCTGATAATGGCCCAAATGCATTGGTCATCCAGAATCACTTCTTTTTAACATTTTCCATAGTGCACCCCTCTTCCAATACCCCATTCACTGAATGTGTGATTTCATTCCAAGCATCATTTTTTGTGTGTGATGTTATATCCAGAATAACATTACTAAACATTACCGCTTGCTTGCAGCTCACTTCCTGCAGCAGTGCCTTCACTTAGAACTACAAAAGTTCTTTTTGCATTTGGTACCATGTCTGTAGATTTTCATTTTGACATTTTCTCAACCTCCTTACGATATCATTTTGTGACTTTTGTCTGTGTTTGAACTTGGCCCTCCATTCTCATGCCATTAGGGCCAACTCGCACACACTTTCAATTTACAAGAAGATTGGCGATCATCAATTTAAGGACATAAGTGCACACAATCCTGTGGTTTCAAAACATGTTTGTGAATCTGTCATAAAGTTTCCTTCGGAACTTTCTTAAGAAAGAATTTAAGAAAATACTTCAGAAGATATTGATGAGTAAGGCCAGAGACTTTGAGATACCAAGCAGACAGCTAATGGCTGCTGTCACTCAAAGTGATCAAACACTTAAATATGACAACTGAACATCAACAGTAAAACAAACACACCACTTCTTTCAGTGCTCCCTTAAATTCATTGTGCCATTGACAAGGCCACAACACTAACAACTTGGCTAACTGACCAAAATTAGAAATACAGCTGGATCCAGAACGCACAATCTGCTGCATAATGTAGCTCCACTGCTCGAGAACAAGGACATGAAAGAGGGAGAGTACCCAGAAGAAGCAGAGAAACAGAGATCAGGGTGCAGCTGGTGTTCTTTGGCCTGAGCCACTGTTTTACCATTTGCAAAGCAGGGCTGTGTATTTGCACTGGATATTTATTTCGTTCATACAGAGAGAACAGACATATTTACTGAATGTGACAAAAGGGAATTTGACTAGAATGACTGACAACACCTTTAAAGAGCCTAATATCTCTTTGACAGAGTGCAGCAGCCTACATGTGCTACCCTAGTATGCTACAAGGACCAGCTGTAGTTGAAAGTTATTGGTGTCAGTGTTCCCATGCTTTAAGTGGCATAATAGGGGCTGCGTATAGAGACCTATACAGGCCCCCAGGGCTTCTCTGGGGGCCACCCTGCCTCTGCTATTGAAAGAGGGAAGAAAAGGGGGAGGTAAATACAGAAAATAAAAGGAGACAAATGTAAAGCTTAGAATTAAAAAGCAAAGAAAAGATTGAGAAAAACGTATAATAGAGAAAATGAGGAATACAGTGAAGACTATGGCCTGCTTTTCTACGCAGGTAATGACACAAAAACCTCTATAAAATAATCTTATCCACCACAACAGTCCAAATTAAATAACACCTTTGAGATATACATGTATGTATAATCTCCACTGAAAGCCAGATAAAACAAATATTGAAATCGAATTCGGGGTCACGATAAAGCAAATCTTATCACTAGTTTCAAATCCATACCCAATATTATGATCCAGACACCAGATGTCAATATCTGCTTTTCAGATACAAGACCATATAGATCCTGGAAAAAACCTTGGCAATACTGCAGAAGTTAAATTTCTGTCTTTATTCTGGGTTTCTGATACCATTTTTATACAGATGACACACAGTTCTTCTGTGGTTGACTTATACGTATAAACATCAATTAATAATACAGGTAATGCATATATTCAACGGACCCAGTCTGCTTCAAGGGTTTAACACACATTACCCATAAAGCCAAAAATTACTTCAACATTTAAGAATTAAATTATCTAAATTACTGTACAAAATAATATTAGGCTTAAGATTCAGTTTCAGTTTCAGTTTTGTCTGCCATGTTTCCCGTCTGTGTGTTTCTAAAATGTGTGTAGTAGGTATTTTTCAAAAACTCTCTCATGTTTGTTTCACTGGTCAGTAGCCAGTTGTGTATTTAAATGTCAGAATTTGATTTTGGTGTGAATTTAAAAGTGGCAAAAACTCAAAGTGTCATCAGTCATCAATAACAACCTCAATCCTAAAACAGCTGCATTGATGACAAGACATAGCACGGCTGGTAAGGTCTCTGAGACACAAAGCACATGCAGATAATAAATATATAAATCTGTTTTAGTGGGAAACAGACCATGCCATCACAAGAGCACAGTGTCTTTACACTTTTTTTTTAACTCCTTCACTGCCATGACTGGTTTTGGCTTCCTCAATGAACCCTTTGGTGTATAGAATAGGACTGCTCCATTCATTCATCTTATGTGTTCTTCTAGTTTGACGCAGCAGGATAAGTCTAAAACATTCATTTTATGACAGTCTATATTTTAAAAGAACAAAACAAAACACAGCAAAAAAAAAAAAAAAAAATTGTAATGACAAACAAATCTCGGATATGCTGCAATGCAAACTACAACTTTATGATATTCCTACCCTGGCTGTGGCCCTAAACCCATGGGCTCCTACTATTATTATTATTATTATTATTATTATTATTATTATTAAGAAAACCAAAAAAAAAAGGTGTCTCATTAAGACAAACCATAGGCTACTGGGTTGGTGCTCCAATATGACCTTTTTGCAGCATACCATCTATTTGTATGCAAACAGCAGAGCAAGTACAAAATAGAGATTAAAAAAATAATTAAATAAAATGAAGAAGAAGCAATGCCATGAGACAGTGGTGACAGTGGTGAAACTGACAGCTTTGGCTAAGGCAGGAAGGGTCTGGGATACTTCAATCACCCACACATCGTGCCACACTGACAGAACAGGTTAGTGAAAGCTTCGTCGTGCCCTGACAGGGGGATGTGGAGGAGTAAAGGGGAGGAGAGGTGGGAGGCGGGAGAGAGTCAAACTTAAAGGTCAACTTTGTCTTCTAAGGACGGGGCAGACACAGCAACATCGCTTTGGGATTTTTTTTACGGATCACCAATAAGAGACGCTCTTATTTGGTGTGGGTTTGTTTGTAGCCGTTCTATGTCTGTGAGATTTATTTTTGTGATCATGGCATCAAAAGTGTTCAGTCTCTCCAAAAAAATTAAGGGCTGGACATTTTACAGGCACTGCTTGGACACCAATGTTGTAATGATATCAGTTTTAAAAACACAAGGACAGTGCTGCCAAAGTAATAAAGTTCAATTTTTTTTAACAGAAATCTGCTTTGATCTGCAAAAAGGAGTTATACTCTTGATTTTGCATTTGTAGAGGTGTCGTCAAAGAGGGGTCCATGTTCAGTGGAGAGCTTTTACAGTATTTTGACCATGATTTCATAGACTTTTCAATTTTAGATTTTACTGCTACAAACCTTGCAAATTTGCACATTTTTATAGCTTTGGAAGCAAGATAATTAGGTCTTCTGTGAAAAAAGAGCTCAAAAAGTTTGGCATAAAGCCAAGGAGGGAAGTAGAGGATAACAATAGCCCTTTAGCTCGGCTGATAAAATGCAACTGTGAACACAGTCTCTGGGAAGTCACTACTTCCAGTCAAAGCCAGCCATTAAACCACATACCTTTTTACATATTAAAAAGCAATATAGAAAGCATGAGAAAATTATTATAATTTATTTATTTATCTTTTTTACTTTGGATAGAGCAAGGTTTGCGGATTCCCTGGCTCTCAATACTTAAGAGAGCTCAGATCAAGTCTCAGATGATGTAGCTTTATAACAACTGATTAAATCAATCAATTTCATCAGAAAAAAAAAAAAAACAGACCTCTCAACACCACTCACACAAAGGCATCTCACAGACATATTTTACTGTTTAATAATAGTGGTTATGACAGGCTGGTTATATAGTGTACCTGTGTGAATTAAGTATTTTCTTCATCGGTCACATTTGTGGTAGGCACCTTGCTGAACATTTCTACTGAAAACTGCCACTTCTGAAATCTATGTAGACATGTTCAGAATATCAAAGTACCTTAAAGGTACTGTTATAATAGTAAGAATCACAATAATAATAATGATGATTATAAAAACTTTAAAACTTTTAAGAACCTTTGAAAATTGATGTATGCTTACCATATTTTTGACTCATCTGTAACAGCCATGAGAAGTATGTGATTATGAGTATCAACATATCAGCAGTTTCTTTTTGCCATAAGACTGTTTCCTTGTAGCCTATTAGCAAATGTTCCTTGGCCAGAGAGCTGTGAACCTCTGAATTACACTAAAATTTCAGCTGTACAACTGGAGGAAAGGAAATTAGCCACAGATTGTTTAGATTCTCTTTACCTGAAGGTCCTTGATGTTTGGGAAGGGAATTCCAATGGTCACCACAGCCCTGGCATTGTCATCTGTGAAGTCTAGTCCTTCACTCACTTTACCCCTACATACAGCAATCAGTAGTGCACCATCTATAATTAAGAAATCACACACATTACATCAACACATTTAAATGCAGTAGAATTCTTAACAATAATTATTATATTCAAACAATTACTTTATTGAAAATTAAATCAATGTCTGCACTGGTGAAAAGGTGAAAATAGCACTTTGTTACTAATTTATTAATTGCTGGATGCACTGAATGAGCACTACACTCGATCAAATCGGTGTTAAGCACTTATTTATGGACAAAGTCATCAGTCAGGCTACTTTAAAGTGATATATCAGACACATTAGCAACTCCAGGTCAGTGTGATGTTTTCCAGTCTCACCTCTTTCCTCACAGTATTTGATGGCATCATAAAATGTCTGAAGCAGTTCGTCAAAATCCCCTTTACTACCACCACGGGGCTCTGTGATCACAGTTTTCTGTCTCTCTAGCTTCCCCCAGAGACCAGTGTTGATCCACCGATCACGCAGTTTGTCCAGCATCTAATCAAAACACAGGAGGCATGTTGTAAATACAGATGTTGGCCTTTAAAAAGCTGAAACCAATTACATGTTATCAGAATTATTAGTGAACCTATAACATGGCCAACAAAGAGCAGAAAATATAGATCAAAACTGTAAAAAACATGGACACTATTTCTATGATGTCATACATAGGTTTATGAAGGGCCATTGTGCAAAAGCTTTGGCCATTAACATTGTGACAGTGCCTGTCAGCTTAACTTCTTGCTAATCCAAAATTACTTGACTTGACACCAGGCCATAGAAATAGTTGACTAGAACGCCACCCGCTGGTGGGTGCCAGCTGCCTTTAATGTTAAAAATTAATGGATAAATATATCAAAATTTGCCAATGGTGAGCTATTGTTTATTTGTTCACAGTTTGGCTTACAACCATCATACTGAATTGAGAGATTAATAATATAGAATAATAGAATATCAGCTTACTAAAAAGATATGAGGGGCAACGGGTCGATGATTTGGGAATAGTGTGAAGCAGCTAAGGTTCGAAATGGGTTGTAACATAGACAGATACAACTTACAAACAAGCTTAAGGAGAGAAACAGCACATCCATAGAAGTACTGTGTGACAGAGAGCCAATGTAGCAGTGTGCCAAGAGAGAGCAGCAAGTCTAAATCCTAAGATGGAAAACTGTACGTCATGTGAGTAAGTTGAATGCATGGCATTGTAATATGTTATGAAACTGGCCAATTCTGAAACATGAAGCTTGCAACAAAGAAGAGGAAACATTTAGTCACACATTTGTTCCTGCAGATTCATCAGCTTGGATTTCTTTGCTTTACTTGCACTGGGCAGAAAGCTGGAGTGTTTTTACCCCCTCTGCAATAAAATCACTGTTCCTGTACTATTGATAGTGCAAAAAGTCAGCAGCTCTCAAGGGAGGTACATTGATCTAAAAGCCCCCATCCTAGCATGGCCTCACTCATGTCTGTGCTGTGCAGATTATATCCTTGAAAAAGCATGGCTTCACAATCCAAGAGCTGCTTCACTGGATTGGAAATGTGTTAGAAGGGTCAATTTGAAGTTCTTCTTGATGTCAGCAGAAAACTTCTGAACAGAATAATAGTGTCAACTTGTAAAGCCTGAGTTAGATGCAAAAATGGCAGATGAGAGGAAAGATGAGAGTGGGAAGTATTCACTGACAGCTTGTCCCCAACAGACACCTATTCTGTTTACTTGCATGAACAGTCAACTCTAGAATTCCTAAATGCACAACACAAAGTTAAACAGAAATTTACTCTGCAGGTTTTGTGCAGTACAGAGGAAAACAATGAAGGATGACAGGTAAATGAAAAAGTATGAGAGCATTGATGGCTTCTTGCATGCTAGTGTGATTTTCTCGTAGTGGTGAAATGAAGCATGGGGAAGATTTCATCAGTTCGGTGCTTCCTAAAGCAAGCAAGTCTGGGAGGTTTACATCAATAAAACATGGCACATTTACTAAATATGCAGTGTTACATCGACAAAGACCTCCCTTATGTGCGTTTTCAACTCAGCAAGTGTTTGTCCTGCAATTGCTTTCCAGTACAATCTTGAGCAGGAGATGAATAATTCATGTTATGTACTTTAGGCAGATCTGCCGCTAAACAAAACAGCCATTATCTGCCAGGCTGCACTTGGAAAGGAGCTGATTCCACAAGGCAACGAATACAGACGAAAAATGCTCTTGGTGATGAAAGTTAAGCAGGATAGAACCACTGATCGTGTCTTGCAGCTAACCAAATCTTAACTGCAAAAAAATCTATCTAACAGTGCCAGTATTTACCTGGTGATTTTCTTTACCATCAGTAGTAAAGGTAATTTTACCATTGACTAACAATTAACACATTTTTGAAAGGGTGTTTATAAATATAATTTTGATGTCAGAGATATGAGAATTAACTTGCAGTAATGTATGAGGACAAAAAGCTCAATAAAAAGTAGGGAATCCTGGGTGCCCCAGCAGTCTCTGCAATGGAAATATAATATTCACTCCAGATGCCAATCTCATTAACTATCTGCCTTGGTAATAGAATTTTTTTTTCAGGCGAAAAGAATTTAAGGACATGCTAAGAGGAATGTCTGCAAGACAGTCCCTTTTTGACTTTTCTGCATGGTCGAGTCACTCAGCTTCGTACGACAACACCCCCATCACGGGATGAATGTCAGCACAATGTGGTAATTAGATGACAGGTCTGTCTTTCTCTTCACTTGATGTCTCACAGGATAGCCAATTAGTCAAATGTTAGAAAGAAAACATTAATCTACAGTGTACATTGTTATAGAATAATTTTTCATCTGTGGTTTTAGCACAGTGTCTTAATAAAGCATGGGAACACATCTTTAGCAGATATATAGCTGGGGATGTGAGATGTAGTTATTATTGACCATTTATAGTTATAATGTGTGAATTAAACAGTATTGGGGGTAAGCATCTAGAGAGCAGACATGCTGCAAAAGCAAGAGGCAGAGAAAAACCCAGATGCAGATTCTTTACCATATACAGTGCTGACATACTTCACCAGAGCTGACACTTATTTTTTAAATGACATATTTATATGTTATGCCATGTAAAAAATTATATTGTTGTTGTTGTTGTTGTTGTTGTTGTTGTTGTTGTTGTTGTTGTTGTTGTTATTATTATTATTATTATTATTATTATTATTGTTATTACGGTATTAAAAGAGAGAAAGACTACCGTTACTCCTGGAGAGATTCCTAGTAAGAAAGCAGTTGCTTTGTTTCTGTAGTCAAGCAGTATCTCCAGCTTAGACAAGTTGGCTGGGTGTTCAGTCAAACCTGATCGAGGCTAATTCAAACAGATTTTGTGAGATGATCGGGACTTTACTCTTTTAACTACCCTAACATTGCTCTCACATACTTTCATAAACACTTTGCTGGTAAAAGAGACATTTTGACAAGAATTGATTATTGTTGTTGAGTGAGAATAAAATATCCCAATTAACTGAGAAGTCAACTACTTTTTGGGAGTAATCACAGACCTCTAAAATGCAGTAGTTAAGAATGCCCTGCCCTCCACAGCTGCAGATCAGATGATACCACAAATTCATTGTTCTGTGGCTTACAGCTATGGTTTTCAAACAGAGAGGTGGTGGGGTGTGGATGACCAGGGGAGAAATATGGAATGACACTAAGCTAAATATGCATTTTTAGTTTTCAGATGCAATTGTGCTGGCCTTTATTTCATTAAAATTCAGCTTGGATCTTATTTTATTATTGGTTCCCCTGACGTTATTAATGACTGATCAGAATTGTGGGGTGAGGGATGTGAAACTATTTTAGTTCTGGAGGGAATGCTAGAAAAAAGGTGACAGTCACTGGATTTGGGTTCTACCTGGCAGACATTCATTTTCACCATCACATAACTGGCACATAACAAAAATTCTGTTTAGACTGGGCATACCGTCACCTCTATTTTTTACAAGGGGTCAGCATGGTAATTCTTTAAAGTGAATGTCACACTGTTATAAAAGCATTAGACCCCTTCATGTAATCTTGCAAATAGTGGGCCACAGGTTAACAGTCTGGATCTAAAGAGTTCAGGACTGACAAGTAGACTCAAATGCATGCAGCCCTTACAGGGTCCTTTTCTTCCTTACTAAAGGCAAGGTTACTGTTTACCATACATACTTAGGTACTTAAGTAATAGGGCAGTGACACTTTTTTCTTTGTCATTTTGGATTTTTAAACCACCACAATAGATTTGAAATGGAGGAATCAAGATGTGTCAGGAAGTGTAGACTTTCAGCTTTTATACAACGGGTTTAACGAAATAATGCACTAACTGTTAAGGATGAACAGGTATTGTGAGATATAGTCCCTCCTTTTTTAGAAGCTTAAGAGTAATTGGATAACTGTCAGACATGCAGTTTTATGGCCAGGTATGGCCTGTGCCCTCATTTTTCCATGATAAATTAAACAGATGAAATGTCTGGAGTGGATTCCAAATGTTGAATTTATATTTGGCTACTAGTCCTTGGAAATCTCAGCATGAGGTCCAAAGAGGTGTTAGTACAGTGAAGGAGGATATCATTTAGTGAAAAAATGAAACAAACCTATCATACCATTTTCACATAAGAGCAAGAGAGCCAGATGAGGTTTTGCAAAAAAACATCCGAAAAAGGCCCTGGTATGGAACAAAATTCTCTGGACAGGTGAAATCAAAATGAACTTGCAGCAGAATGACGGGAAGAGAAAAGTGTGAGGAAAGAAAATAACAGCTCATGATCTGGCACATACCACATCATGTTTCAAACATGTTTCAAAATGGGGCAGGTTATAGCACAGATGTGTATGGCTCTCAGTGGAGCTGGGTCAATGGTGATGATCAATGTGATTGCTGAAAGAGGTAGTACGTGATGAAATTCTGACTTGCATAGGGCTATACTACCTGCCCAGATTCAGAAAATGCTGCAAAACTGAAAGGATAGCGCTCAATAGTGAGAATAGAAAATTACCCAAAACATACTGCTAACGCCTCCTTAGAACTTCTCAAGACACAGAAATGGAATTTTTTCCAATGTCCAAGTCAGTCATCCGACCTCAAGCCAGTTGAGCAGGCTTTTAATTTTAACTTACTTACTTATTTACACAATATGAGGGCAGAAGGACCCACAACAAATAGCAACTGAAGGAGACTGCAGGAAAGGCCTGGTAAAGCATCCTCAGAAAGAAAACTCAGTGTCTGGTATTGTCTATAAGTGCCAGACTTCAAGCAGCTTACAAGAGATTTTCTTCTCAGTATTAAAAAGAATCCTTATATTTACAATTAAGTCAGTTTGTCCAATTGCATTTGAATCTCTGAAAAATAAGGGACTATGTGTAAAAATGTTTGAAATTCCCAACAAGTCAATGCAATATTTTTGTTAAACAATCGAATTCAAGCTGAACTTGTAGACTTCAACAAAATCTTGGCTGCTTCATTTCAAATCAACTGTGAAGGAGTAAAGATGTAAAATTATGTAAAATTGTGTCCCTGTACAAACAATTATTGACTTGATTGTTAATTGCATTACATGACAGGTGCTATTTTTATTGCCTCAGTCAGTATGTAAATCACAAGACTTGTCTAAAGAATCAAATTGCATGGCAGTAGGGTAGAAGCAGAGCATTTTAGTATGCAGTCAACAAATCTTCCAACACCTTTAGCAAAGGCTTTCAGCTATGTGAGTGTTAGACATCCAACACAGAAATTACAGACACAAAAATTACAGACATGAGCTCCTTCATGAATAATTAAGGGACAACATCTGACAGAAACCTGGTGTTTAGTGGGCAAACTGGGCTGGGTTATATAATGTCAATCCACAGTTCATGCTCAACTACACACTGCTTTGTATAATTTCAAGACTAAACTTGAAAATAAAAACAGCAGGTAGTGGTTATTTAAGAAAACTTTCGTAAATATTTGTACATGTTTGGAAACTTTTGTACATGTCAGATAGGTTAAGCATTGTAAATTATATTCTACTCTATTGCATCAGAAATACCGCTTATATACACATGACGAGGTTTTGCATATCTAAAACATGAGATATTACCCAGGTTGTCTTAAAAACACAGATAAGTTATCAACTAAAAGTGGATTTACATTCTGCCTTCCACTTAAACACTATAGCATAAGACCACAAAGGGTCACAGTTATGATGTCTGGGCAACATAAATAGGAATGAGCAGTATTTAGCACATAAGGGGGCACAACAAAGTATGAATAATTTATGGCCTTTTCTAGCCATGGTAGGATTAATGCTCATCCTCTTCCAGTGACACACTGAAGTGGGCCAGGTCTTCCTGCCAATTGGGACAGGGTGGTGAAACAACTAAATAGAAGCACTGAACTGTAGTCTTTCTTGCACTTTTACACTTCCCCTCTCTTCCCCCACTCACTATCTCCACATCTTTCACCTCTTCTGCATCCGGACACTCTCTATCTCCTTCCCCGTGTCCCTGGTGTCAGTGAGCTGTGTGGCGACACATTGCAGCACCTCTAGTGCCTGTTGAATTATGGAAGGGGTTTGGAGGCGACGGCATTAATGAAACATGCAGCCAGGAGCCACATTTCGCAATGGCGAGGGGAGACGTGTTGTTGCGGTGTAAATTATTCAACCTCAAAATATCACAGCAACCATCACGCCAGGACTGGTGGCAAGAAGCCACCTGCCACCTCTGGCCTGCCACTCTTCCCTTGTCGGCTGCTCTACACATTCCAGCCACACTAGGGGTGACAACAGAACGCTGCAAAAACACTCACTGCTGCCCAGAGAAGACGGTACCGGATCAGACTCTTCTTTTTTTCACCCCAACTCTAAGATAATTACAATGAGTTGAATATGAAATGTTTTAAGATATTTTCATGTCTCGTACCTATTTGGCTGTACTTAAAAAGTCCTTAGCTAAACAGTGTGTATGAAAGAACTGCAGATCACAATGTTTTATTAACATAAATGTACTACTATGATGTACTTAAATGCACTCTTCTAAAAATTATTGCTCCTTGAAAAAAGATAACATAGCAAGTGATGACTTTAAATGTTATAGAAAGTCAATCAAATTGATTAAAAAACGCAAGTGTTGGCATTACATGATGACATGATATAATAAAGTCATATGAAAAGTTTGTGGTTACTATCATATAACAAAGATAGGATTTGCATAGACCTTCTGACAGTCTTTAAGAATGAGGCTGGTGATAGAGATAAAAAGTCAGAAACCCACCACGTTAGCCCTGTCTGTTGATCTCATCCCCAAGTAAATTGTTCTCACTGGAAACGTAAATCTTTTAAATGGGTCACTATTAGCTTCTTCTTTGACTACTGGACTACTGTGAGGACAAAATAAGCCATTATGGGAATTCTGGGAAATTTGGACTAACATTTTTTACATAAAAAAAACACTAAGAGTAATTGCCTTAGTGATTCATACCCAACAGACTAATCATTGCAGATCAACATTTCTTCTTACATCATCTCCACAGTTTCAAGGTTTATATTTAATTGTATTTCAAATACAATGGCAGCCACAAATTGCTAGTGTAGTGTTCTCTGGCAGGACAGAGGCTACATCTGACCTGTGTACTTAAAGTCTGAAACTCTGCTTATTTAAAACACCAGTAACCCTAAAGTTTCCACAGTAAAAACTCATATAAAACATCACCTCAGCTCCAAAGAAATCAGGAGGGCTATGCTACACTGGGCAAATTGACCCATGAATCTAATATGCTCCCACAGACAGACAGAAAACAGCCTCACTTTGAAATAACAGCACTTCTGGAGCTGTGTGATTGGTGCTCCAGACGCCCCTGAGCTACTGAGGACAGTTCGTGCTGGTGGGTGTTCACCCCGCAGCCTGCCTTGACTTTGATTTGACACGTGCTTGCTGAGCCCAGGCGCCAGTGTTGGGTGGGTCTTCACACAGACAGTGAGGCGACATCACCTAATGGCCCTTATCTCAATCTCCTTTAAAAGCATCTTGTATTCCCCACCATCTTTCTACCTCTGCAAAACCATGTTTCTCTCTCTCTCTCTCTTTTATTTTTATTTTTTTTAAATAAACCATCAGTTCCTTTTTCCAGTGTATGATTGGTCCCTTCCTTTGACGGCTGGGACCAGACGGCAGGGCCCGCTGCGTTTTTAATGGGCATTAACTGGGGGGCTGTTGAGGCTAAAGCGCTACAAAACCACAGCACTGGTGCATGCTCTCTGGGAAAGCGTGTGTGTGAACATGTTTTGTGTGCCTATGTATCTTAAAAAAGAAATGTATTGAGCTGTGTGCTAATGCCCAGCATTCTCTTGAGTCTTTCTGCAGTCATCTGACTGCAGTGCACAGATGCCACTGCTGGGAAGTGACTTTCTTGGTAAATACAAATACATAAAATTTCTCCACACCAACCTTAAAATTCAACATTATGGACAGCAAAAGTCAGACTTAGATTGATGTTACCACTAATTTTACTGCTTCTGTTGTCATGATTTATATCACAGGAAAAATAATAGGACTTAATTTAAACGGTGCCAAATCCTCATGCTGTTTATTTTTGAATGGGTTTTTGTGTATATGTGAAAGCAGCAAACAGACCCTTAAGGTTCACCTCCTTGACCCCTGCTCTGAGCCAGCTGTGTAAGAGGGGCTGATAGCCATCAAATAGACATACTGAACAGGGACGCCTGGAGATGACCTATTCTCTCTGTGTTGCCCACATACACACAAACACACACATCACAAGGCAGACGGGACTCAGCGGCACCAACAAGGTCTCCATGGGCTCCAATTAATACCCTAGCCCTTCATATCTCCTCATCTCCTCATCTTTAAGAGCTGACTGCACATTAAATATTTATGCATCTGCATAGAGAGAGAGATAGAAGACTCCTACATGGCTATTAATAATAAAAAAACATCCCACAGCTTATAGTCGCTCCTCGGCTGGCATCATAGGCTGACAAAAAGGAAGGTAAAATGAGAAAACAACAAGGTCCAAAGTCTTAGCTCTCTTTCACAGTATGGATGGTGGTATCATCAGCTTTTTGAGAATGCAACTGGATAGCACGCAAACAAGGGTTGCAGAGACATCAAACCAATGATCAACGCATACGACACGTTAACATACAGGTTGAAAGAGAACCTTGCAAACATGCCAAAGGCAAAAACAAAACTGCCAAAAGCAGAACACAGCTGTGAAGAGCCATGGCTTGATGGAGAATGAAGTGCCCTCTTGACATGACACTGACTCATCACAGCAAAGCAAAGTTTGTCAGAGATACCATGGCAGGAACTTAAGTGTAGAACAAGTCAGTTAGAGATATAGTTCAGGAGTTGATGTCTCATATAAAATATATTTACCTTTGGGGCTCATATTAAACTTATATAGTTTAGGGTTATTTTTTAACAATGAAATTTATGTGCTTTTCAAGCAAATACAAGGTACCTAAACAAAATATGTCTCAACTCCAAAGTATTTATCCTCACCTGACAACTGTTCATATAATTGGAAGTAGAACAAAAGTGAGTATACAGAATTTATTACTTCATATCAATGTATATTTTCATTATGTTTTTTTTTTTACTTGAATTTTGACTGTATGCCTTGATTAAAGGGTAGTGTGACATTAAGGGGTAACGAGCTAAAAAGGTTGGGAACCACTGCATGGTGCTATTGAAAATGATCAAAGAGTTTTTTGTTGTTGTTGTTTTTTTTAAAATGACTTTAATCTTATATGTGTTACGTTTCTCACAATAGGTGTGTTCATTGATCACCGGAACATATAGAATTATGAAGCAGACCAACACACAATGATAAATTAAATCCACTTGACCCTCAGTAAGTTGATGTGACAACTGAGCTGCAGTGGACATTAATTATTCATGAACAAAAACGCATAACAAACAAAGGCAGACAAAGTGTCTATGAGTGCGCTCTCAGAAGCGCCCTCATTAACTGAAAGAGGATACAGTTCTGCGAGGATGAGGCTATGTAACAAGTACTTGACAAGTACCTCTATTGATTAGAAGTGATCTTTTGTAATAGATGACGCTGACATCTGCACCTTAGCAGTGAGATCTATTTAGGTCTATCTAGTGCAAGGTTTGAAAATGTTTTCCTGTTTTGCATGGCAAGTTAATAGAAATACCTTCAAACAACAAAAAAATACTTTTTATGGTCTCTAGCTCCTCCCAGTGGCAAAATGTAGGAATGTTACTACTGCAAACAATTCACCGATACCTCAATACACAGCACTTGGTTGTGCTACACCAAGAACAAGGTAACACATCACCACTTTACTTTAAAAGTTTAGTCTTTGAGATACTTAAGGAGCTTTTCTGTGTTGCCAGCTGTTTGTTTTTAATTTGTGTCCTTTCATTTACTGCATACCTCTTTCATTTTCTATTTAAATTTACCCTTTGACTAAATTTGACATAGACACACCACATTACTGTTGCTGTGCATTTGTTGCCCCTGTTTGTGATCCTTACAATATTTATTTTATTTTTATTTTTTTATTATTACTTTATTTAAACTGATGTTTCTCACAAGCAAACTGGGTCTTGGTTATCTATGCTAGTTCCTCAATCTGACACTCTCACCATCATCACCTATAACTTTTTGGTTGATAATCTATAACAGCTTTTGAGGTCACTTGGCCTCATGTTTCCATCTCATCAGTCTTGAGTGTATGACTGGAATCATACCTTTTTAAAGAATTGATCTCGCTAATGTGACTTTCCTCACTTTAAGGAAGCTGAAACCTGTTTGTTGCTGCCTGTGGCTTAATTTTGGCCAAATAGACAATTTCTGAATGTTAGAACAGAAAACACATAACACATAAATTACTGCCACCTGCTATATTTATAAATGTTTTTAGAAAAAAAAATTCTGGAACTAAGACTAGGCCCACTAAAATGTAAGTAAATTATTTTAGTTTATAAAGCGCTTTAAACCTTTACTGTTTTGTACAGCACATGACAAATACCCAAACAATAACATTCTAAAAGCCAAAGAAGTTGTGGTGATGAGACATAACTCTATTAACATGGCACATGTGACAGACTATTACACATTAAACTCAAATTAATAATTGCATGATCTGTGTTTCCTGGTTTAAAAAAGCATGTTTTAGTGCGATACTTACCTTGTAAGAAGGCAAAAAGCAGAGCACTCCCTTGGCAACAACCTGGCAGACATTGAGCAGCAACGCTCCCACCTCATCCTGGAAGGCATATGTTTCAGCATGTTGGAAGGTGGCGCAGAGTTTTCTGCCTTGGGGACCTGCACCAACTGTGCCCACCCAAACCTGATCAGAGACACAGTGTTACATTGGGACTGATATCAAGGAATCAAGCAGTATGATACAGTAACTAGCCACCGAACTGCTGTCAACACATTTCCTAAATCTCTGTCAGTGCATTCTGTCAAAACAACAACAACATGCATTCAGTTGCATTGTTTTTAGAGTCTCAAATCTTCTGACCTGGGATTTGTTGATAACATGGTTGGCCTCCAGCTGGATGGAGAATTTTACTCCAAGTTCTGAGGAGAAGGAGCCCATGGGTGACAGGGTCCCTGATGTCAGCACAATGCTACGCACTGAGCCACTCAAGTCAGAGAAAGCCTAGGAAATAAAGGGTTCTGCAATCAATCATTCTAAAATCTATATATGTTCTTCAGACTTTTGTAATAGGTAAATGTAACCTTATGGCAGGATTTTCCACATTTCACCACTCACCACAGCAGGGTTGAGGCACCAGAAGCTAAGGGTCAGGACTTCTGTCTTGACTCGGACGCTCTGGCGCTGTCTTGGGCGTGCTCGAACTATAAAGCCCTGAGCATCAGGGACATCAGGTGGGACCTGGTTTGTCCAAGCATAGCTCTTCTGCAGAGCTACCCTGTAGTCTTCAGAAAACCTAAAAACACATAGAATATATGAGCAATCATTCAAAGTGGTCACTTGTATGGCTTAGGATTGTGGCCTAGCTGACTTCTTTTATTTGTTTCTGACCTGCAGTCGTCCCTGTAGAGGAAGTCCAGCACCATGAAGAGGCTCTTGAGGACAGCGGATATAGCTGAGCTGATGGTCGGGACCTGCACCATATCCTCTTTACCGTTAACTAAACCAACACGCTCTTCTTTCTCCAGTACTGCTACCAAGTTTTGCTGACACAAAGACAGATGTGAAGATGTAAAAAAAACTAAAGAGAAAACTCAAAAGAAAATAGGAAGAAAATATTGAAGTGCATACATACAATGTTTAGAAGTGATATTACATCCTAATCCTTTTTACTTAAACTCACAAGGCCAAATTTGAGCTGATCTAAAAATTAATCATTTTAGTTTAAATTTTAATTGATACCACGGTGTAATTTTATTTAGATCATCTTTATATATTTTATTCCATTATCTTCCCTACCATGTGATGATTTTTTGGCTTTGAAAACTTGCATTATTTTTGCCTTTTCCAAGGTTCATTGACTATATAAGATGCTAGTCATTTGCTCAAATAACTGCAGACTGCAAAAAATGAATGCAACAGCAGATGTCACAACAGCAGTACTTGTTATTTATGAATGTAATGTGTTTCTAGTCAAATATTTTACTCAGTTTGATGGTCTGGATATTTGACAGTGTAACAGTGCCGTATTTCAAAAAATGTTATCACTCTATGAAATACTACAAAGCCTCTCTAGTAAAATAAGACTATCTTTGTGTCTTCCCTTTTGTTGTTTGTCTGACAAAGATGCCAATAAAGCCTGCTGTTTCAACCGCATTAATTCAGAAGAAGCTAAGCTTCTGACTGATGTACAACTTGAGTATGTACTTAAAATAGCAGTACATACAAACTAACAAAACATTCCTCAACACAACACAAGGGCAACTGTACATTTATATGTAAACATGCTGAAGTCCTCTTTGGAAGGTTAGCCTCATATGAACAGTGGACCATGGTTAGGGAAATGTTTCCCACCTGCAATTTAGATCTTATGGATTAAAAAAGTCCTGTTCAAACAAAGTAGGTGTATAAGAGTCCTGTTGATGAACATTTGAACTGAGCCCATATCTCACTTGAGTTCTATTACTAAGAGCTATTTATAACACAAACAACTGCACAATGCACAGTTTTCAGGCATTTATGAGAAAGAGATGAAGTCATGGGTTAATATTTGACTCCACAGCAGAGAAAATTGGTGTACCTTCAGAATGCTAAAAGTAGCAGCAGTAATTCCCAGGCCGTGAAAGATGCCCAGTACATCCTTCCCACTCCAGACTTTACAGGCACTCTCATAACCTCGTTCAGACAACAGGCTTTGGCTCTCTTGGATCCAGCTACACCATGGAGAAGCAGACATCTTAGTAAATATTTACTTAAATTATAGGAACTACTGTTGAACAAAATTAGGACACTGAAGCACTAACTTGATCAGGCTATAGCAGAAGTTCCTGAGTGTCTCATGTTTGGATCTTCTGATATTGTTGTTGACCATGGAATCAAGCTCATCCCTGGACATCAGCAGATTGTTGTGGTTCAAAGTGAAGCTTGCGCTCTCCCTTGCACAGTCCTCAATGTTGTGGGCCTCGTCCAGCACCAAGATCTGGTCTGCCAAGTCAATCTCCATCTGGTGAAATGGAGACAGAATGCAGGAGAGAAGGAACAAAAGAGGGGGAGAGGTTAATCCCTAAACTCTATGTATGATCTGCTCCTTTGTTAAAAATTTCTCATCTTGGTATTTCTTTCCTCTGACTTTATTTTCACAATTCCTCCACCTTCTCTTCCAAACTCTACTCACACTTTCTCTGATCATTGGGTCAAGCAGGTAGTTGTATGGGCAGAAGATAATGGAGGCCTCCTGCATGAGTTCACGAGCAGCGAAGTAGGAGCAGGAACGGAGCCGTTTGCCCAGTGTGACCAGGTCCTCGATGTCCCAGGCTTCATGAAGACCATGGACCCTCTGTAATATGTTCTGGTCACGCATTTTTGGGACAGCATGGTAGTAACGGCATGACCTGCCCTGTAATGTGCAGTTTTTACAAGGCACACAGAGAGAGGCTAGGGTAAGACCAAGATATAAAACTGCCATTTTATGAGGGACAATAAATCCAGAGTCATTATTGAATTATATTTTAGTGTCCATGCACTGGAACTAAAATATGGTCTTTGCTCATAAAGTGATACCAAAAGTAACAGTAATAAAGGAAGGCAACCATGGTAGTCTTGAAGAGAAGAACTGAAAAAGTCTTTTTTGGTGTGGATAAGCATGGCAAAGATAAACAACGCACTTGACAACTCACCAAAAAAAAGAAAAGATAAATATACATCAAACTGAATGTGTCTTGCCACTCTTCTTAGCCAATTAACCTGCTGCAGGGTTGTTCTGAAGTCAATGAAGAGATAACAAGAAAATCAACAACAATATCATTTTCGAAAAATTTCTACATCACAATCCTACCAAACTTCTACTTTAGGTGAAAGGCCACTCTGGCTTGCTTATAGTTCTGTAAAGCAAACACTACTGCATGGGTGTTGTTAAGGCCTGGGTGCAGTAAAAAGGATTCTGAAAATAGAAAGAGACACAGAGCAGAAGAGGAGGAAACTACAACTAAAATAGTAACCCAATGGCAGACTTATACCTATAGCCTACATCCAGTGAGTGAAAAAATGACAAAGTTGGTTCTGTTGTACCAATATCAAAGAATGTACAGCACATTTGAATCATCCTGGTTAGTAAAACACAGTGAAAACAAAAGGAAGAACCTAGTATCAAATGCTGTATTCTCACATGATGTCCATTCAGTGTTCACAGAAAAAGGTCCAGAGATTTTGTGATGTTGCCCTTAGTAGCGCACAAACAGAATATGTTCAAGAGTTTGCTGGGTGATTAAAGTAGCAGGCAAGACAAGAGGAAAAAAGTATGCTTTGAAAGTCTCAGTGTTTTTTTGTTTTTTTAAGGCACACAGACTTTGGTGGATGAGGCTTCCAACTTGAAGCTTCCATACTGATGACTGTTGTTTGTTGTTGATATCTTACGTGTATGTGTTTAGATATATCTACAATATCAAGGAAAGAAAGGAAAGAAATATTCAGGCTTCACCAGATCCCAGTGGAGAAAGAATCCTGCAACGTTTTGGGTTTGTGTCCCGTAGCAGCATAAGAACATCAACACGCCATCTTACTTGTTTTGAGTTTCCTAGACACTGAACTGTTTTATCAAACATGACCTAAATTGTATGTTACACTGACAAGAAAGTCAAAGCTAAAGGATTTAAACAACGGTAATTACATACACAGCTGAGGTCTGAAAAAATTAAGGGTGGCAATGCAAATTTGAGAGTGGATGGAGCCTTGCAGGGTTCAGAGGTTCAAGTGAAACCAAAGAATATGGGTTAAGGTCCTGTAACAGGAAAAAAAGCTAATACATGAGTAAGTACCATTTGTTTAGTCATTGCTTTTTGTCATTGCTTAATCTTCTATTTCTTAATCTAATAATTAGTAAAATCTCATTAGATAGTGAAAAGAACCAGAAATTTTTGGCAAATTCCTCTTTTAAAAAATTCTTACAACCACTTTTTTAAGCAAATAAGTGATACATTTTGTCAATCATTAATTATTGCAGCTCTAGGTGTAATTGTTAGGACAGGTTTTACATACCTTGTTTTGTTTGCTTTCTGTCTTTTCCACTCTTCCAATAAGGAATTAATAGGAAAATTCTGAAAACTTTTTTTTTGTTTTGGCATTTACATTGTATGAAAACATGATTAAAAAAAACTAAACAAACTATCAATTAACAAAACAGCTGATAAACAGCTGATAAAAATGTAAAGAATATTGATATCAAATAGATGCTTACATTTTTCTTTATATTTGTCAAAACTAGTCCAGCTTAAAGACAGTGGAATGTGAAACTTTTAAATTTCTTGTATTTCTAAAATAAGCTGGTTGTTAAATATCTTTTCCTCTCCAGTTTCCAGTTTAACCAGAGGTGACATACAGTGTTTTAGCGGCTGCCTGTGATCAAGTGTTTCAGCTATTGTATTGGGTTCTATGTCCTGACACTCACACAGTCAATGTAGAAGATGTTTAAAGTAGCAGTATCTCATGTACCAAGCCCCGATTACTCTGTCAAAGAGGTGTCTGCTAAAGATGTCCCACCCTGTCCTTTATGATTTTAACAGCTTGAGGTGACATTGCCCCACACAAATACTTGTACACCAAGAGACTCAGTGACCTCAAGACAAAATAATAACCCCAGAGTGAAATGAGCTTCTTCTGACAATGATGTGCTAAGTTCGCACACTTTGCTGATACTGAACCCCGTCTGTTCAGTGAAAGAGGAGTTGGGGAGATTAACAGCAAAGAGGCCACATATCAGGAAGTCAAGACAGCAAGAGGACTGAGACAATTCCTCAAGAGACTCAAGCAAACTGATTGCTAAAAATCATTAATGCCAATCTTAACCTTGAAGCTTTGTTAAATCCATGTAACTGAGTTCAGAGCACTGTGTTTATTCCTTGATCATTACTGGACAGTTTACATGAAAAAGACATAATTTGTTGGACTGCAAAATAGAGAAAGAGAAAAGCGCAGGGACAAAGAGCAGAGACACATCAAAAAAATGGAGGATTTCTAAAATTGGGGTCATTTCAAGCTGAAACAAAAAAAAACTTTAGAAAGTGTGACTATTATAAAACTGAACTACACCCATCAGACATTAGAGTTTCAGGATCTCAACAGAAAGCACCCATTCTTATATTACTTTGTACTTCTGTCCACAGAGCAGACTGGAAACAAGGTAACATTAGTGCCAGCATTTAATGTAGCCCAAATCAATATGATTGCTATTTCAATTGAAAAAGAAATAAGTAAAATGAAACTGTATGTGTATAACACTGTTCAAACCCAAAGAAGAGCAAAGGCAAAATGACTGGATGACTGTTCATTCATTATCCCTAAAAAAGGCATAAAGCCAGGATGTAATATGAAACTTAATGGTAAATGCACTGAATGGGTTAAGGTTTTACAGAAAATGTTATGGAATTTAAACAATTTAATTGTTGATTTTTCTCAAAAAAAAAGACAAAAACAAAAAAACTTGCCTCTGCATTTAAAGAGACGTCTCTTTCTTTTTTGGATGTTTAAATCCTTTTAAATCAATTAATTAATTGTAAAATCGCTGATAACAATAATAAAAAGATTACCTTAGCTATAGAAAGCATCCAGCACAATTAAAACAGAGGGCATGTTTTTGACTGAGGATTAACAGTATGTGTTTCAGGGTGTGAACCACTGTCTTTCTGTACAGCTGGGTAACCTGACACTGACCAGACCCCAAGGTGATGAAGACTCCGATGAGGCGGTATAACTAGACCAACTACTTCATATGACAAAGTGAGACAATTGCTATGGAAGGTAAACACCTCCAATGACAGCATAATTGTCCTTATTACAGTAGGCGCCTGACTTTAAGAAAGTATGGGGGAGTTTACATGTCTCATGTCTCTAAAAAAAAACCCCTCACAATAGCTCTTGACATTTTACTATGTTAAACAAGGTCTGCTAGACTTACTGTGGATATAGTAGCAGCAGAATTTCACCTCTGAGGCTACATTATTGAAGGATTTTTGTCTGGTAGCAGTTGTTATCTTTGGGTTTGTGTTACAGGGTGAATGATTATATTTACAAAGTTCTATTACAACATGATGGTGTGAGACTGTAGTCTTAATATTTGTAATGAGTATATCACAAGTTTATTTTCATGAATGATTCTCCTTGTACTTTATGAAGAGTTTTCTATATTTTAAATTTCTGAAGTTTCAACATTTTTAGGTAGGGGCTTATAATAGGCCCACTAAGTTTTACTGCCTCTACCTGCACCTATATTGTATTGTACTGTATGCATGTTCATACGTATATTAATTATGTTCATGTATGTAAGTACGTATGTATGTATGTAGGTAAGTGGGTATCTATGCACGTATGTATGTATGTATGCATGTATGCATGCACATATATGCACATGTAGGTTTGTACATATGTATGTTATCTAAGTTGAATTTATTGTGTAAAGTAAGTACACCTAAAGCCAAACCCAGAAACTAAATTTTGACAAGTATCCTTTAAATTAGTTTCTTTAAAAATGTGACCAAGGTATGGAGCAAGAGGGGTTAGTGTTAGGGTTAAAAAAATGCTGAGACACTATTTCTAAATGACTTAAAACTTATCTTAATATTTTCTTTACTTGCATTTATCCTTTTTTTTTCTATGCTTATATTTCTTATTTCTTATTAGTCAACATACAAAGCAATAATGGTATAGCTCCAAACAAGCAGAACTTGTGATAGGAAAAGTCTGTGTCTCTTATGGATTCAAGCAGACTAAAGCTGCTGTTCTCTGAGGAATCAAAGAGGTTACATCAAAAGACAGATATCAGACAGATAATTACTTGAATACTGAAGTTAAAATAGGTTTAAAATGTATGTGTGTTTGTCAGTATCCTTACATCTTTGCTATCCAGCAGGTCCTTGCAGCGTTCATTACGGTTTGAATGAGGTAACACCTCTGGGTTGACACAGGTGTGATCTCTGCTGGACAAGATGGTCATGGGTACACCGGAGTAAACAGTGCGCTTCAGCTCGTGGGTGATCTGAGCTATCTGCTTATGTGTACGAGTGCCAAAAAAAATCTTTGGAATCCTCCTTTCACCATCTTTGTCTTTGTCCTTGACAACTTTTTTGGCTGAAGCGCATGGGCACCGGGAGCAGGTTTCAGGGGACTGGATGGTAAAAAAGAAAACAAATACTTAAAGTTACTTAACTGCTACATAGCAACACAGCACACAAAGTAGTTGAGTGCAAGATCTTGGTCTGCTGTTACTACCAGCAGGCATGATACACACAACTGTAATTTGTCTGCGAAAACTACAATCCTTTACAGCTCAACCAGGACAAAAATGAAGTAGTGGTTATCAGTCCTGATACACACACAGTGAAACTGTCTAAGAAATTAAAAAAACTGGCACAAAATCTATCTGAACATGTTAAAAATCTTGGTGTTATATTTGATTCAAATCCTAGTTTTATACCCCACATCAAAAGTACAACCAAGAGTGCTTTTTGTACCTGAAGAACATTGCCAGAATATGATCGTTTCTCTCACTAGCTAATACTGAGATTTTAATTCATGCTTTGATACCTTGTAGGATTAATTATTGTAATGCTCTTCTTTCTGGTCTCCCTAAAAAGAATATTGCATAACTCCAGTTAATTCAGAACTAAGGCAGCTGATGGAGACCAGAAAGAGTCCAATTACTCCGATTTTAAAGTCTCTGCCTTGGTCCTAATTATTTATCAAATTTGCCTTGAAATTATGGGTCATCCAATTAATTATGCTTAGAGGTATCTTAGGCTGTGGAACAGGGTTAGGGTTCCTGTGGAACAGGGTACCTCTACCTGTGGGCAGCTGAGAGTGTGAACATTTTAAAAAGCAAACTCAAGACCTACCTTCTTAGTTGAGCTTTTAATTGAATCTCTTTATTTATTTATGTTGTAATATTCCATGTCCTTTTATCTCACTGATATTTTATGCACTTTCTTCTATTATATATTTTATGTACTTTCATTTTATGCATGCTGATATGTTATCTAATATTTTTCCTCTATTTTATGTATTTTTTATCTCTCTGATTGTCTGTTATTTATGTTATTATATATATATTTATATACATACACACACACACACACACATATACACACACACACACACACATAAATATATGTACATATATATATGTATATGTATTATATATACATATATATATATGTATATGTATTATGTATATATATATATATTAAAAAAAACATTTATCCCTCGGGTCTTGAAAGAGATCTGATATTGTGGCATTTTTAAGGTCAGCGAAGACACACACACCTTGTCCACTGCATGGTATTAAGTTTAAACTTTTGTAGAAGTGTCTGGGCTCTTTCTTTCAAGATACTATTTTTTTCTTTTAAATTTTGAATAAACATAACTTGGAAAACATGTTCATCTCTAAATGCTGAGCAAATTACTTGAATGACCCTTCATAAGAATGAATGGTATGTGTTGTGATGCATCGCACCTTTTGATGAGGATCAGAAGGTAGCACTTCTGATGACAGACGAGTAGCTCAAGTTACCCAGCGGCTCAGATTTTCCAAGCATGTTAGCCCATCAAATATTACAATGTGTGATGGAGTGTAGGCCAAAGGGAGACCTTGGAGAGCCGTCTCTCAGAGTTAAGAGGGATAACGAGCCCTGAGCCCATGTGAAAAATAAACAGAGGTGCTGCAGGGCCCCAACACCAGTTCAAGTTACCCTTCTCCTCTGGAACAGTTACGCTCCACAGCCTGGGCTCTGAGCCCGATCACCTTACCTGCTACTGCCACATTAAATAGAGCCATCCAAATATCCTGCCCCAAGATGGCCAATAATTACTTATTCATTGGCAGGTGGGGGGAGGAGGGGTGGGCTGGGGCAGTGTAGAAGGGCTTGCTGATGAATAGAGGCCCTTGTCAAATGCTACAGCAGGAAACAGCTGACACAAGAGTATCCTTTTACGCGCCTGCCTCCCGAGATGCCCGGACAACAAGGTTTCAAGCCTGGCCCCACAGCCCAGAGCAGACACCCCCCAAAAAGGAATGCAGATAACTGGCAATAGGGGCAAATGGGACGCCAGTTCTACTCACAACAAGAACAAACTGGTTGTTTCAGCATAGAACTGTTCCACTGGTAATACTCCTTGGGTGCCTCTAGTAATAAAAATGCCCTTGCATTGTTTTTTAAACAACATTCAACATGAGAGAACTGCTTTCTTACGAACACAGCATTTACAGGTTCACTGTAGAGGACACATATACTAAGCTTCTTTGGGTTTAACATTTCCTCTGATATATTGAGTTTCTCATGATATACTAAGTTAACTTAGTAAAGGTATACTAAGTTTCTGGTACACCTACACTGCCAAGGTGTAAGTGTATGCAGCGGCTAAAGCTTTCTTGAATTGACAGAACAGAGGTCAGTGGTGTTACTGAACACCTCAGAATATTCACAGGTAGGCTTCTGTTGCTAAACTCCCTGCCAACACCTGAGAGATGGAAATCTCACACTCCAGGGGGCCAGTCAGAGGGCACTGAGGGGCCGCAGGTAGTGAATCACTTAGGTATCACTGGCGCCTCTCACTGGACACCAATTTGCTCCTCATTCCACAGCTTTCAAGGGCTTGGAATTCATTCCAATAAGGGTGGGATTCAATAGCCAATAGCTCAAAAGACATAACACCAAACACCCCCTCCTCCTGATATGACCACACGGTGCAGGTAGGGGCCCTGGCAAATACCTGCCCTCCAAAGCACCTGTTTATCCCTCGGGCGCAGTAACCAGCGGGTGAACCCCATTCAATATTTATCCCCGTGGCTTTCACAGATCAGCGGCCCAGGCGAGGCAAACCCTCTTAATTAAAACTGGAGCTTGCTTCAAAGGGCCCCATTCAGGCCGTCAGTCAGCGCTTGCTGGACAAAAGAGCCCGGGTCATGTAGCTGCAGGGAAACCAGAGATGGACGTGCTTTTTCGACTTTACTTTCCCTCCTCTTCTTTTTCCACCTCCCACCATCCACAATTCTAAATCCAAGTCACACACCTGTGGCAAGTTAAGACACAGGTTTGGGAGTTTAACTATTCCTGTGAGCTGTGTAACAGCATTCTATGGCTCATCATATCTCAATGATTATGGCTAACCTGCTGGTCCCTGAGACCTGGAGAGAACTCAGGAACATGGATTATTCACCAGAACAGCATACTTTTAAGAACATGGTGTCACTTGATGCACCTGGTCTGGTTGCATCTGACTGCAACTGGGTTTACACGGGATACTATTCTTTTTCATGATCAGACCAAAAACATTCAGCTTTCAAATAACAGCAGATACCAATTTATCATTAACGTTGTAGGTCACTAAACAATCAAAATATGAATGACAAGAATTTTAATATGTACTTCTTACTTTCTTTCAAGAATTTTCTTTTTTTCCCTTTTTTTTTTTTAATACCACACAGATACCTTCAAAATACTCTTGGCTGGCAGCTTTTTTGTCCACCCTGCTGAAAACCCATGGGGTTAAAATATCAATATATATATACTTACAACTATTTAAGAGCCCTCATTATATTTACATTTTCTGACAAATGGTCACATGAAGCAAGAAATCTGAAGATGCTAGCTTGAGCTTTAGGTAGTTTTACTGATATATTTTTAAAATATATATTTTGATATTTTATAAACAAAGAGATTTTTTGTTTAGTGAATAAATAACTGTCAAATTAATCAACAACAAATAAACCCTTCAGTCACTGAGGTAAAACTTTAGGTCACTTTCTTTAAAACTGTTTCAGAGAGGCAGTGATCCAATTTATGAACATTTTGGAATTCTAAGCTTTGGTGATGTTGAATTTTATTGCCTTATACTAAAAAGTGTTTAATATTTTTTCTACCAATGTTTAAAACACCATGTGCATATATATTTATAATACACTTAAATTAAGTAAGTCCACTACTATCTGTTTTTTTTTAAAAGAAAAAGACAACAAAAAAATAATGGCACTGTTTCCAGAACTTCATAATTTGTTACAGCTTTACCATTTGTTGACAATCTCCATGCTCAAGTATGCTGGGAGTCCAGTTATCACTGACCAGTACATAGTTCCAGCTCTAAGCTCACAGTGCATGTTATGCAATTTTGTATTTCACTTAACTGGGCTCAATCTTGGGACTAAGGAAAAAGGAGGGTCCAATAGATATTCATATGAGTAAAACCATAAGAATAATTCAAGTAAAATCCTCATAACAGTGTGGAAACATGCAAGCATTGATGTGTTTCTTTTGGTGATAAAACATATTATACTGTTTGTATTAACCTTACATTTACATACATAACTTTCTATTAAGGCCAACACACCTAAAAAACCTGATGAGTTACATGCAGTGTTCAAACTTGTCTCATTTTAGGCCTGTGCATGTTTGAAACTATTTGGTAATTTGGTAGAGCATACTGCCACCCAGTGGCAACAGTGAATGGTGATATTAAACTCATTACTGACATTGTGAAAACATTAAATGTACAGTATAATCTACAAGAAATATTAGAGAGTTATGTGTTTCTGTGGTCCATTCATGACACAAATCCAAGTAACAGACCTTTTTACACCATGACATTTTGACATGTCATAACAAAAAAATATACTTCTAACTAATAACAAGAATAAATAAATTTCATTTATATATCTTGGCAAACTGTAACAGCAAGCAAGTATAGCACATAGTCTTTCTTCACAATAGAGACATTGATGTCACCTCAGGAAAAGCACAGTTGTAATTACTGAATTAATGATAGCTAAAATTAAGCTATTAATGCTTCTGTTAAGGTGAAAATTTACTCTGGTGTCCAGTTCAAATTCAGATGGGACCTAGTACCATGCTAAAGGGAGAGCATATCTACTCAGCTGTTTTGGGGAGAGGGTGGGGAATTTCATGATATGGCTGTAATAATGTTGCTAATACTGGGCATTGGTATTTATGTTTTATTTCCCTCACTGTACCATGGAGATACTCCTGTAAATAGTGATAGCTATATCAACGTGTAATAAACTTTGTCTCTTCATTCACCATTATTCCTAACTGCTTATCCTTTTTTAGAGTCACAAGGGGCTAGAGTTGATTTCAGCCAAAAATGACACATGGAGACAAACGACCACTCACAGTAGGGCTGGGCAGTTGATCGAAAAATTAATCAAAACCGATATTTAGAACCTGTAACCGGTGTAATCATGTCCATGTCGGCTATTTTGGCTATTTGTTGATGCTGATTTTAGTTTTTTGTTTTTTTGCTTTTTTAAGTGCTGTACAAGGGGCCTGATAAAAGAATAAATTCATCAGTGCAGTTGCAGTTAATTTTTTTCCCAATGCAGTATCAACTCAGAAATCCTGAAATCAATCTGCGAAAAAATCAGTCAAAATCATCAGCATGGTTACTCTGCATATTAAGCACATAGCTCATATAAATTAAATAGGCCTACACACCCCATACAAGTGTACCCTCAAATTTATTCAACCCTGTTAGTTTTCTTCTCAGCTAGCTACATGTGAAGAAATCAACGGAGTTTACAGGCTATTTATTTTATGCATTTCATTTTGTTTCTCTGCCCAATGAGCCAGAAAGGACAGAACAAATATAATAAAATAATAGTAAGGTAAAAGGTTCAGTTAATGGTGATACCAATTTGAGGTCAAATTGTCCAGCCATGATTAATAGTCCTATAGACAATTTAGAGTCGCCATTTAAGCTCCATGTCTTTGGACTGTGGGAGGAAACTGGACCAACCTGAGAAAAATCACTAAGATTTTGGGAGAACGTGCAAACTCAATACAGAAAGGTCCTAGCTGGCAGGTTTAAACCCAGAACTTTCTTTCTGTGAGCTGACATTGCTAACCACTGCATCACCTAGCCATGTGTTCTTATCTATGTTAACTGCTGACCCAATCCTTGCTCTCTTGTTTCTGTCAGTAGTAACTATCAGTAGTAGTGTTTTTGGCTGTTACTACTCCTGATCTTAAATTTAACAACTGCCTCCCTGTAACCAATGTAGCCATCATGAGATGTAAAACACACAGGTTATCTATATAGTGATAGGCTGATATCTGAAACAAACATTTTTCACAGTATTCATTTTAACTTGTAATAACAGGAAAAATACATACAGAGTAAAACCATCTTCAAATAACATTAACAAGGACTCTTCTCTACTTAACGTTCCAAGGTGGTGATGACAATGTGACAGTGAGCCATCACAGCATAATACCAGGGCTCTGACAAGAAGCAGCTAGGTGAACTTCAGCCAGTATATATTTATAGAATATTTAAATATTTTATAATTAGGTGTGCTTATCCTTTTACTACAGGTCAAAACATATTGTGAAACGTGTCTTTACAAATGTACAGATGATATCACCTCTATTTCTCAATAAAGCAATGTTACTGCAGTAGCTTAGCATCTATGTCTATAGTGTACTCACGCAGCATGATGAGGGCAATTCAGCAGACTGAATATTTGGCTCTGTCGTCCAACTCTGAGGACCTGACCCTTCATTTTCCAACTGGGGCTCATCATCATCATCAATGAATATCACTCCCTGCTCCAGACGCTGCCTTTTACGGCTCTGAGGAACAAACACAGAAATGTAGCCTCAACATTTCTATAAAGTAGTAATCACCAGTTGTGACTAAAAAAGCATTAAAGAGCACAGATAATTTACTATTGTTACACATTTTGGCCTGAAGGATGTCGCTTCATTTTCATGAGCTTCAGAAAAAAAATTACTACAGCAACATGGGCTGCCCTTAGTTCCATCAAACTTGCTACAGTTTTTGGATTTCTTTTTTTTCCAGCTCCTATACTGAAAAATGTATTAATCATTAGAGGAATACATTCATCATCACAGCAAAAAGGAGGAGCAGGGTTTGAATTAAGAACAGTGGAATTTTGAAACTATCACTGCCCATGGCACCTTTCTGTTTTTTTTTTGTTGAACCTTCTGCGGCCCAAACTGACTCCCCTCCGTATAATGAATGAAGAAACTTGCAATTTCACATCACTTGATTTGGTCTCAATGAGGCCTTAGTGTCAGTGTTGATGCAACCATAGTGAGCACAAAGGCTGTGTAAAAACTGTAAGACAGATAAGGATATTGATTTATTTTTGACTAAGTATTTGAGATCACTCAATGAGATCATTTTTCTACCTTTAAAGCTGTTTACTGAAAAACCATTTTTACAGAACATAAAATGGTATGTTATTGGCCAAAAATATAGTGTAAATTTCACAGCGGCGAGAATTCAAATTGCTAATTAGGATAGTTACCTCATTTTAAAAAATTACATATTTCCTTTATCTATTTTATATATTTATGCCTTATTATATATTTTTAATTATTATTACTCACTTGAATCTTAGTGACAATATTATTTATTACAATATTAATTAAGTGTTGCCTACTATTAGGCAACACATTTTGATAATATTGTCTGTTTCCATCAGTTTTTTTAAATTAACTTTTACAAAAGTATAAACAAATCTTTGACACTACCTTGTGCTCAGCAGTGCGAATGCGTTTCCTATCTGGCTGGAAGTCGTCATCTTTCTCGCGTTCAGCACTGAGAGAAGCCTGGAACATCTCAGAGAGACGAGAGGCTAGAGACGGTTTCTTGGGCTGCGACTCTTCTGGTGATGACAATCAAACACAACAAGTGTATGACTGAAAATATGTGCACTATATACACTATTGTGGCATAAACCAAGTGTGGAATTGACCAAGTGCTGTCCAGCCCTCCGGTAAATCCTATATGTGCAAAAAGGGTGAGAAATGTTTATGTCTATGCTAAGCTCTGAGGACTGAAAAGTCGGAATAAAAGTATACCATCATTCCAGTATATCAAGATATCTGAAGCTCTAAAGTCATGCAAACTCAAACCTGCAATATTGGCTCATTATTTGAATGAACAGCTGCTGCCACTGGTCATAGTACAAATCTTTGACCAATGTGACCAAACCAACTAAAACAAGTATAGTTAATTTGATTGACAACAATACTAAGTATGTGCTGTTTTGAAGTTAAAAATACTAAATACTGTGACAGTATCCAGTTTGAAATCAATTCAAATGAACACATTTGCAGAATGAGTGTTTGTGCTATTGATCTCTCCTCAGAAAAAAAAGACTAGGGATGACTGCAATACTGATCATTACTTCAAAAAGGGCTTAACTGACTTTGATAAAATTAATGGCTGCTTAAATATATCTTGGTGGTAAAACATCACTGATTCAGCATCAGAGTGTGTACTTAACCTTTGTCTATGTGTATCCTTGGAAAAATTAAAAACCAGCAGAAAAACATTTCTTAATAGATGGGTAAACAGGTAGACAGGTTCAGAAAAAAGGAGGAGAGTGTTTCTGATGCTAACACAAATAAAATGAAGGACTAAAAAATACTTACTATGTTCAGCTGCTGGAGGTGGTGGCTGTCCTGTCTTTTTGCAGGGTGATTCAGTGAGGTCCACAACATCAGCTCTGGCAGCTGTTGTATCTGTGGTGCTTTTAGCTCTGTTGTGGCACACACACTGACAGGGTGTGGCAACATCTAACTTATTAAAGTCGCCTTTGTTTTTATCTGTTTGGCTCTTGTCCCCCCCTTGGCCTCCTCCTTCTTGCACTTTGGCTGCAATCACAAATTTAGGAAAAAGATATAACTTTACTCACCAAAAACAGATACACTAACACTCTTGTTTTTGATCCCCTTTTATACTAGTGTCCAACTGGTAATGCACATTTGCATCTCTGAGAAGAAAAAGAAGCAACATGGCTTACTCCTCAGCTACTTCTTTCATCTATATGTAAAAAAAAACATGCTTAATTTTTCTACTGCTTACCAGGTCAGGAAAATTATTTGCTAGATTTACTAGCTTGATGTGGCATTTTACTTGCCCAAGGCAGTGGGGCAATCCTTATTGTTATATTAGAAAAATCAGTTGGAATAATCAAGGGAAAAATGTTGTAGCAGTGGTTCAGTCAGTAGAGTTGGAGTTCCATGTACAGAGGCTGTGTGTTCTCGCTGCAGTGTCCCCAGGTTTGATTCTGCCCGAAGGCCCTTGCTACATATCATTCCCCCCTCTCTTACTCCCACATTTTCTATCTCATCTCAAGCTGTCTGATCAAAAATAAATGCAAAAAAGCCCAAAAAAAACTTTTAAAAAAAAAGTTGGGAAATCTACATCTTTGGTATGCCACACCTGTCAGATGAATAGGTGGATATACTCATCCACTCACAGGTGAGTTTTAACAAACAAGTGTTTAAAGTTAGTGAGAAATAACCATCTGAAGTGGATTTTTGTGCCTTTTGTGTTGTTTTGACATATTTGTTAAGTGTATCACAGACACTGATAACAGCAGCCTGAATGAAAAAGAAAAAGCAAAGGAGTGACTCTGCCTGTGAAAGACAGACCTCTGCTCTACACACTTGTTTCTGTGGTCTCAGTCAGAACAAACATACCAAACTGAGCCCGCTGCCATCCCAGGGCCGAGCAGAGCAGAGCCAAGCTCTTTCCACTTCCTGTGGGACTCTCCAACAAACAGTGCTGCCTTAAGTTGAGCCCTCGTATGATCTGCCGACAAAGTATGGACACTTTTAAACACTGTTGGTGACCTGTCTCTGCAGTCACCTTCAATTTAACTTCTAGAAAGTTCAGAAAAAAATAATGTGATTAATGCCAAACCCACATATAAGACTGAACAATGTAAGATGCTTGCACTTTTGTTTCAGTCTATGGGTATTTTTACTTTTTCCATGAACTATTTCAAAAATAATGCCATACAGCCCAGTCAAAGGCACATAGGTTGCACATACAATTTAGGAATCAGGTAGACATATCTACCCACACTAACCTATGTGGTTCTAGTTATATGTTCTTCCTCTTTCTTATACGGGTTTGACTAATTCTAGATAGTGCATCAGTCTGTGCCACAGAGATGCTCTATTATGACCGTGATAGTTGGCCCGGGGCTTTTCTGATGAGTTAACATGTTGTTGTTCTTGTTGTCAGTGAATGAGACTGCACTTGTCAAAAATGCAAAGTAACAAGCAGGTTAGGTAAACTGAAAACTTCATTTTCCAAGTTTTTGTTGCTTTTTTGTTGTGTGTTGTTTATATTTGTCTGCCATTGATAGTCCTGTAATGGCTGTAACTCACTTGTCACTTCAATTAACTGGGATGAGCTCCTGCATAAGGTAAGTATTCACTGGTTTGTTAATGGGTAAAATGTCAACTACTTGCCCTTTAAAAAAAATACTGCACAAAATGCTGAAACATTACCAAAAATGATACAGTTGTATCTCCTAACTTTTGTAAATCATTTCCTTGTTCCATATTTTCATTTCGGATTTAAATATCTTGTTATTTCATCTTTACTTAAGTGGCAATCAAATAATTCCCTGTAAATTATAGCAATTCCATAAGCTCTGTTAGTCGACTCTACTAATCAAGCGATGGGGATGTAACTCACTGAGTTCATCATGGCCAGCTGGGATGGATATGCCTTGCAGGGGAAGTGGATCTTCACCCCTCCAATAGTGTACTCCACAGGAGACAAAGCCATGTTCCTCTGTCCCTTCTTCACAGAAATGATTCAGAAAAACGGAAACGTGTCCGGTTAAGCAAATATTAGCTACATATTACACAGATACATGTTTAGTGTAATGCGTCTCAGGCCCATGCTAGTTACCGCAATCATAAATACACGAACTGACGTTACTGTAAAGTACATCTAGCACACCTGACAAACAAACTGAGAATTTGCCGATAGTTTAGCATGAGTTTTTTATTTTCACTTTTACCGTCTGATTCTGAAGTTATCTCCTACCTGAGACTTGAAATACCGTCACTTGTTAGCTATATCTGACTTTAGTTAGACAACAGCTAATGCTAAGGCTATATTTTTGAGAACCATATCTAATGCTCAAACTTATGACACTGGTGAGATATAACGTGTAAGTCACTAATTTGGCAAACACAGAGCCCAGCTAGGATGTTTACGTTACTCTCTACATACCTTTCCCGCTCTCCGAAATCACATTTGAGGAGAGAACAGGAAGCTTGGGACTTCCTCGAGAACGTCAGTGTGGATAGCTTTCAAAATAAAATCACTATTTTGAAACATCACATAATAATAATAAAGCACATTTGCCTTTATTAATACTTTAGACCTATACCTTGAAAGTTTGTAATGGATATGCAGCCTTATCTGTACTAATGGCAGTCTTTGCGCTTTTATTCGGATTGCTGCGTGTGACCTGTCGGTTGCAACCATAACTGCAAATTGACAATTGGCATAAACAAACAAACAAACAAACAAACAAACAAATATCGGAAGTGACACCTGTAAACACGTGCGTAGATCTCAGTCATAAGGGACCATCCTAGTTTTTTCACAGGTAAGTCCAATATTCCTTTCCGGCTCCTGTTTCTTGATGTGATAGGGGTCTCACTACAAAAAAATCATCTTTTCCTAGAAACAAAGTGATTGGACATTGATGAGTAAAAATGTATATTTCGCACACGATAGATACCAAAAAGTATACTATAAATATTTGCTACTGAAAAGATATGTATGCTTGGGGCTGAAAAGCTAACAGTGAAGTATTAAGAATACAAGTATATATAAAGAAGACAGTAGAATTAGCGGAAACAAAAAAGGATAAAACAGACAAAGGAAGACATGTAATTGGTGTGAAAATGAAAAAAATAATGCCTCTCAGTATGAGAAACACATATATGAAACTTGGGGGAACGCATATTTGAAAGGTATGATTGTGAAATGCAAAAATTTTAATAAGGATGCTTCATTAAGGGGCAGAATCAAAATGTAAAATTTTTGACTAAAAGTACAACTTTGTGTATTCAAAAAACAAAAAAAACAAAACAAACTTAAAGTGATTTTTCCAGCTCAAGACTACTGAACAAGCAAAGGGCATTAACAGGTATAGATGAGGCACTGTCTATTTGAGAAGCACAGTAATTACTTCATGTACGAGAGCTTTTTATTTAAATAGGTTCATTTCCAGATAACGTTTTTTTCACATTTACACTGTACACATGCATTGTATCCTGTAAGCATAGCCATCTGAATCACTGTACACATGCATTTTATTCTGTAAAGAGCCGTCTGAAACAGGGGTATCATTATTAAACAGGTTATGGGAGTAGACTACTCAAAAATAGTATTAAAAAGTTATACAGGGATCCCAAGCCGAACTATGGACTGTATTTGCAGAGAAAACGTGTCTAAAAGTTAACAGTTATTCCTTCAACAATGTCAATCAACTTCATACAATATTTTTAACCAATCTATAATGCTAAAAATTACTGTTAGAAATTGCACTTGCATTAAATAAAATATATAGTAATCATGGGACAAGGTTTTACAAAGCTTGGGACATCTGTCTTATTAGGCTCATTATTCTAACTCACTGAATATTTCTGATCTAAATCATACACTGTCATTGTCACAAAAAAACACTAGAGAATAAAAGAGGGCACAGCCATGATCTGCAAACGTTACTCATACTAAAGAGGATTCACTACGACTTGTTGAAGTTAAAATGATTTTTTTCCTCAAACATCCTCCATTTGCTGTATTTCATTTCCAACTCCAATCATGTTATCCATTCCTAGCTGCATCATTTTTATTTTCAGGACAAAGAAACAACTCCCTTCTCAAAGACAATTAAGGTCACCATAATAGTGCAAAAATATTCTTTTAGAAAGTCCATGCAGAGTGTATTTACTCACAAATGAGCCTTGTGCATACATCAGTAACAATACAACTGCAGGTGCAGCATGGAGGGACAATGGCTTATATAAAGAGAATGCTGACAAAAAAGGACCAACTCTACATCAGACTCAGTTACTCAGTTCTTTTTAAAAACAAGATGGACAAGTTAGTAGGATGGACTGGTAATGTGAGTCAGTCCCGTCAGATGGGACCAACAAGCTTTTGACTAAACATTTTTCTTATTTTCACAAAGGAGTAGCCAATCATGGACAATATGACATCACTGATACTGCCAGTCCAGCTACAATGAAGTCTGGCAGGACAAAATTATCATTTATGTTGTTTGTAAACATCAAGTTTTGTGTTGGTCCCTCAGAACCAAAGGAAGTCTTCATTTTAGAGCCACCTGGACGTCCAACAAATGCAGAGGAAGAAATCTGTCATTATAACGACAGACACAATAACCTCTTGAAAAGCTTCAGCACAGCAGAGGGCTGTTAAAAAAGGCAATTCTTGGAAACATAGAAAATCACTACCTGATGTATGAATGGGTGGGCCAGGCTCACAGAAAGTCAAGACACAAAAAAACTCCACTGTAGTTACACTTCATTACAAATGACAACATTGTAAAATGATTAAGAGTGGATCTATCCCTTAAGTTACATTGTGCAATTAAAAACTTAAAAAACCATCACCTAAAAACCCCATCACGGCAGATGTGTTGTGGCAGTAACATACTGTCAAAGGAAAAAATGCTACGAACACTTATTACATACAATTATATATCAAACACAATGTAGTAGCTCATGGTTTTTGACTGTAGCAGCACCTTCAGACAAGTTTCCAGTGATAAAGTAAATTGAAAAGAATAAAAATACATAAATATATTTATACACAGGGTGTACAGTATATGGAGAGTGCGGAGGGAGATGAAAGCTGTGATTGAGCTCATTGAAAATTTTTATAATTGAACAATAAAAGAATGTATAAAAAATATATATTTATTTTAAATGAACAGTTTGACTAATTTTTCAATACTCACCTATAAAATGCATATTTACATCAGCATTATTAGTTATATTTATTTGTTACAACTGTTACCAGAATGAGCTGAAGTACAACACAGGTCAAAAATTTGATTCTAAATACCCTGAAGAATCAAAAGTTTGGTTTTAAAAGAAAACAAGAATCTGCATTTCAAGGATGAATATTGAAACAAAGACACAAGATGTCTTACAAAAAACATTAACACTCTTCCAAACCCCTTAAGTCTTCAAATGAGTGTTGTACTAATGCTGAGAAAGTAGCCACATCTTTCCACAGTCTCTACTGCAAGGGTGGTTTGAACTGTGAGAAAGTGCAGGAGAATAGCAAACACAAGGAACAGATCTTCACTAGAGACAATGATGAGAGAGGGAGGCAGCAGGTTGGTGTGTCACACATAGTTTGTGCGTGTCTGTGTGTGGGTGTGTGTTTCAGCACACACACACTGTGGTTTTATTGTGCTGCTGGAGAATTGGGGAGACGCTACTGGACTCCTTCTGTTTCTTCTCTGCATTGTGTTGGGCCAGTGGCAGCCTATCAGCAGTCCTGCGCCGGGCTTTCTTAGTTGCCTGGCCTGGTGATGATCCGTCAGTAGTTCTTTTGCTGTTGGGCGTCCTGCTGCCAACTGTCCTGTCAGTCGGATTGGACTGACTGGGCAGCTCAGCACTACTGTTTGGACAGAGCAGAGTCACATTGAAAGGGTCAGACAGACTCATGTGGTATAGGCTGTCACTGCCTGACAGTCCATCCCTTCGCTCCAAGGCAGGGAGGAGCTCACACACAGCAGAGGGGGAGTCTTCTTCTGGAGGGCGCTGCAGGAGAACAGGAAAAAAAAAAAAAAAACGAAGAGGACAAAGTTAAGCATTTATGAAACAATATATTTTGACTAAAGTTTGACAGTGTGACAGTTAATATCCGACTAATTATCTAAGTTTGAAAATACTTCTTCCTTTACAGTTGACGTGTGTAGGTCAAACAAGTGTTCTAAGGATTGCGGCAAAACAATTTATCAATGACATCTATTGAAGATACTGCTGTCTAAATAGGTCTAATGTGTCTAGAAAAATTAAACCATTCCGACAAAAGTGTTGAGGTCTTAAGACAATGTCGACCATGATGAGTGAATTAACAAAGTGCTTCAGTCAAAATTTAAGACACAGAAGTCCTGATTTTGTTGCACTCTAATAATACCTTACTATCCTATAGTGTAGTTCACTATTGGGGAATATTCAGGTGAAAAATAAAGCAGTTCACAACAATTTAATATTGTATATTAATATTGCGTATATTGTTCTGTGTTTTCATTGTGTTTGTTTTCATCCTGTCCTCACCTGAAGGAGAGGAGTGTCAGCCCGGGATATGGAGGTGGGAGGACACTGGGACACCTTGGCTAAGTCAAGCAGCACCTCCTCATGGTGCAAGGTGTCCTGGGAGATCCCAGGCTCTTGCAGGGCGATTACAATGGCGCTCGTGTTGTCAGCACGCAACATGCGCTGGCGCCACCGCAGCAGAGCATGGCTGACCAGCTGCCGGGCACTTGATACCTCACATGGTGCCTGCAGCATGGAAAGCTGTCATACACTGACATGATCTAATGTGATGTGGACTTTGCTCTGTCAGATTATCTTTCAAGCATCATTACAGGGCTTTTTGATCATGTTTGTTCATTGTACTTCTGGTCAACAATAGACTACAAATCTGGCAAGTAAGAAAGGAAGCCATTTATATATATATATATATATATATATATATTTATTATATTTTTCAAAAATGAACCCTATACATAAACATGATTTTGCTGATGTAGTGCTTCACTTAACACAGCCTCGTCAGTGTTCT
>JAPZDV010000024.1:2069430-2083572 GCA_029814665.1 Acanthurus lineatus
ATATATATATATATATATATATTTATTATATTGTTCAAAAATGAACCCTTTACATAAACATGCTTTTGCTGATGTAGTGCTTCACTTACCACTGCCTCGTCATTGTTCTGACACATGGAGATCGCCTCTTGAGGTGGAACCATATTCCAGAGACCATCGCTGCCCAAGATGATGTAGCGGTGTTTTCTGGGGTCAAGAGTCACCACACAAGTGTCTGGCTCAGGAGAAACTACAAACTCTCCACTGTAGAAGTCATAGCTCCACAGGTCACCTGTCGCAGAGAGAAGAAACTTGGCTGAGGAATCCAACTGTTTAAATAAAACCTAAACTTGCTGGCAATTTCTGCTCTCACTTTTTTGTTTAAAAAATTTTACACATAGGCTGCAGGGTTCTGAGTTTGGTGAATCTTCAATCAACTAAATGATGGAAAACTTTTACCAGATTTTTTTAGAAATGCAAATAAAAATTCAAGTCAGTAATAAAAAGTGTGTTTTTTCTCAGAATGGAGTTATTCTTTCTTAGATTAAGGTTTATGTTAGTGCATGTAACTCTTGAAAGCATCTGTCAAAACTCTCTAGACTCTTTCACATTATAAGCATGCTTTTACTACATCGAGGGTTTTATTGTTTACTAAGTTTGTACTATCCAGGGTCAGAAAAAAGAATGAAATTCAAGCGATTTATTCATGCTACCTTTCAAACAAGTTATACACTGATTTTACTGTGATTTTTACTTAACCTACCTAGAGCTCGAGCTACTGCCAAGAATGGTATTTGGTCAATGACAGTGCTCCGTCGGACAGGGCCATTGTGACTCAGCCTTGGCCTCTTCCAGACAACCCGGTTCACTCCAGATTTCTTGATCACACTATTAGCAGACAGAGGAGGGAAGAGGAGATAGGCTGATACTTCTTTAAGGAAAATTATCAACAAATTTAAGAATTCGTGTGCCAGACATTAAGCATAGGCTGCAAAAACAATTACAATCAGCAGCCAACTTATACTGAGCCTTCACTAATGGGGTGTAAAACATCATTTCACCTAAATGAGAGAGGTGTTGATTCAGCTCCGTTTATTTTAGAAGCATTTTCTACTTGCTCTTTGATGACTTTTTTTTTCATATATTTTTAAAAATGTAACACTTAAGATGAATGAAAAGGTAGTTTAAATTAAGGGGGAACACCCTGCTTGAAAGTTAATACTGGTTGATGCAACTACCCCCTGATATTTTGATGGTGTGTATTGACATTTCACTTACATGTAAAAGACTGGCAAAGGAAGTGATTCACTCTCGTGTATCTTGATTTTATTAATGCGGGAAATTAGAGGGGTAAGCAGAAACATATGTAATGAAACTGAAGGCAGCTTTTTTCCAAATGTGCTGTGTCTGACCGTATGTGTATGTGTCTGATCTAATTGTACCTGATCTTTCTGAAAAATATGTTCATTTACACTACATCTGACCTTATAAAAAATAAGTTTAAGAAGAGGGGCTCCTTCATGCTTGCCATGATGAGTTATAACAATAATACGGATCAACTGATATTACAAACATATGGCAAAGCCTATATTGTAAAGATACACTATTGGAAATGATCTGTTTTAAATATTTCATGTAAAAAACATCCATCTTTAAATCCACAGAGGAACTCTCCTATGCCCTCAATAGGGCACAGCTCACATACTTTGTCTACACTATGTAACTACCCATAAACCTACACTGACAGTTTGATCAGCATCACATGGGAAATGATTTGCTAGTGATTTGCTCACATTTGACATATTGCAATACAGTCACATAGAACGGTATGTTTATTTACTACAGAATACATTCAAACTCTTCAATTCATCTACTCAGACCTGTATCACAGGTATCATTAGTATGTTGAGATTAAATTAGGTAGATTTACTTTGCATCCTTCCACCATATTTAAGAATAATCACATTATCATATAAACCAAATATAACAAAAATTAAACTCTATGGCCCCATTGCCCAGGCCCAAAGTCTGGCATAATATGATTTTAAAATGGCACTTGAACTGATAAGTTCTGTAAAGAGAACTATGCTGAAAGTCTCAACAACATAAATAAATTAAATGTACCATCCTTACATTTTGTAATGTGTGATGCAGTAAGGCTTGATAACCTATAGCTACATGCGTACTCTCATAGGATCCATTGCAAAGTTTTAAACACTACTTGCACCACTACAAGCCCCCCTTAGAGCTGTGACATGTACTCTGCCATGTAAACGTTACAGTTTGGTTGACAAACCACCCAGGGACCTACCACAATATCTTATCAGTTGACCTGCCACATACAGTATAAAGAATGTTATCACTGAGGGTGGATAGCATCCTGATCTGCAGCTGTGCAAAAGAGATTCTTCTTATCTGACGTCTCTTCTTTGTCATAGAAAGAAGGGTGCTGAGTAGTGAAAATGAATAAAATAGTACAAATAGGTCCCTGTGGCAGCTTATCATAGCAGTTTTGGCTAGAATCTCCAACTGAAAAATTGTGGGATTTTTTTGGAGAGATATGGTTCTGTGTTCTTAGCACTAACAGGGCTAGCTCGGCAGCAAAAGTATTCTTTCCAATACTTTTATATGTAAATAGAAATAGTTTTTTTTATTTATTTAAATAGAAATAGGGGTGTGGTGTGTTGTTGGATAAGCTTTACCTCCCTCCTAGACCTTCAATGCGCTCTCTCTCTCGGGGTAGTTCAGGTTTGTGGTCTTGTGTTACTTCCACAGCTCTGATGAAAGGGACTGAAGGATCATCCTGCACTCCTAGCACCACTGCTGAGTCTCCAACATGGGCCACATACATGCGGTTTCCTCTGATGACTACCACACTGGCTGTAGTGCCTGATGTGCTTGGAAGGCCTGTAAGTGTCTTTGGCCATTCAGCTGAGAAGATAAAAGAGAGAAATGACTTAATTTAGTTTAAATGAACCATTTCGTAGCCACACACTGCTTTTCCCCGGGTTAGGGTTACAATTCACTTAAGTATACATTTAACAGAACAACAACATAATAAGCAGGAAATTTAAATTTTTCCAAAATTTACTTTGTATTTATCTAGATTAGATGTCCTTTGATGCACTGACTCTTACTATTACATTTTAACCTCTTCTCAACTCAACTTGTCGAGGAGCAAATCCTTCATGTGAAATGAAAGCCAGAAACAAGCTCTACAGATCATATGTTGTCAGCAGCAGTAAAACAGATAACATGCCCTGGCATATCCAGGTTGACACTTAAGCAGACAGTCGGCGTCTAAATGCACCGCAGACACTAACTACATTACGATTATATATACTTTGAAACTGGTAACAACGGTATATATTCAGCACAAGTCAAACAATGGGATACACTTCCCTTTCTACTTGAATGAGAGTGTGTCCGAACTTTTGACAGCTGAAATACAGACTAATTCCAATTCCGGTCGACTACAGAAACACTTTGCACATGCATCTGGATAGTAATTGGTTGTCGGTGTCAGCTGTTGGCGGCTTTGTTGGGAGTAAACCCCGGTGGCCGTTGCTATCTTTTTTTAACTTCAATGTTGCCTGACATTTTGTGTTTAATTAACGAACTTGCAGCAAATACATGCATTTAGGTTGGGTATTTAGGTTTATACGATATATAAAACTATATAGCCAAAAGAGCACAACCTCATAAACTTTGTTTTAATAATGTTTTCATTTCAGCTTTCATTTGAGCTAGCACTACACCAAGGTCCATTAACAAATAGCTCAGAAGGAGTGGATGTACGGAGAATGTCAAGTTTAATTAAGTTAATTTTAGAGGTTTTGCCTCATGTCCGTGCTACTCGAGCATTAACGTAACAGACTGTCAATAAGGTTTTGACATAACTTAGTAAGAGCTTGGTGAACTTACGGAGCTTTTTCCACATTGCGTGATGGCAGGCTATAAAACCTTTGCGTATTGCAGAGCAGACCTCCCGGTCACAGTCCGACCAGAACCCCCGCTGCTTCTTCATGAATTCCCACAAATAGTCTCGTGCAAACTGCGCAGCCTCGCGACCCCCGTGCCCGTCAAACACAGCGAAGAATGCAACCGAGCGGCGGGAACGACTCGCTGTGCTCCGCTGAGCTCGCGCCGGGCTCTGACCTCCATGTGAAGATGTTTCCACTGATATACACTGGTCTTCCGTTCGCACAGATTCATGTGATGCATCTGAAACACAGGGGGTTCCGATGGTTTCACCAGTTAGTCCTGGATGCAAGTCCCCACTCAGAGAACTGACCGTACAGTCTGCCCCACTGCTGTCTTCATGCTCACCCGACGTCGACTCGTCTTCTCCCGGCTCGGGCTCTACTATGACCTCGGTCACATCTTCCATGTATTTCCTGCCACCTTGATCAGTAAAAACACTCACTCGCACAAGTAATGCGTTTTCCATGGCTCCAGAAATATGCTACACTCCAATTTTTCGTCACTGTTGGCAAATGATGTAACTGGAGAGTTGAGTTAATTGTAGCGCAACGTCCTGCCTTTGTTTATGTTCGAGCGTAGTAGGCATGCTCAAACGTGTTGACGTCAAAGTGTATCTTCTTCTGGCACGTGGACGTGGCATCTCCAATGCAGCTCTTGCCCTCTAGAGGTTGGTCCCAACCCTGAGTGTCGACTTTGGGTGAAAGGGGCCGCGGACATGTTTACAGTCATGATTAAGAATATTTGCAGACAGTGTGGTGTAAGGGTATTTGAAACAGATGTATATCGATTTAGCTCTGAACTTCTGATTTGAAATGAAACAGTGACAATGAGAGTAGGGGGTAGAACTCCAGCTTCAATTTGATGGTTGTAATGATCATATTGGGAAGGACTTATATGGTTCAGCATATGGCCATGGGTTGATTTTGGATATAAAGTTTGCGCTGAGAGTCTCCAAACCCTGAACGCCTTAACAGGCCATGATGAGGCTGAATTGCGAAATTAAACTGCCACCACATGGTCACATCATTACTTAATCGTCCATCTCGTACACTGTTAAAAGGTTGTAATGAGAGAACGCTTTGTTATTTTGGGCTGTTTGTTTAGAAGTTCCTGCACAGTTTGGCTAATGCTGATGCAAACATATTTAAGTTAATAGGCTTTTTTGTGAGTCTCTCAATATGCTCCAGCGCTGAGCCATTTACAACCGAAATGCTTTGCCGTCACTCTCTGAACACAACCCCCAAGTGAAATTTATATATAACACCTCTTCAGATTCTAAAGTGACACTACATTGAGTCTACACATGATACGAGCATGTGAATGATGACCTTCCCTTTGAGAGCAGCATTGCACACATTTCGTGAAAATAGTGGTTGAAAAGAGCGGATTTTATGTATTCTTTTAAGCTTTAAAATTATTCCGTTTTTATCTTTGTAAAAAAGAAAAGAAAAAAAACACTAATATCAAATCATTTAAGGTAATGCTAGGTTTTGTATGGAAACTATTACTTTTAAGCCAGTTATTTCATTTAATGATAAATAATTCAAACTCAAACTTACAGCCGTAAATATGCTTTTAGAAAGGTCAACAAACATTCGTATAATACGTTCACTACTATCATAATTTTAGTCCTGCTGTCCTCAGAATAAATTACTCGCACTTCTGAAGTCTTAATTGTGACATTAAGTGAAGTTCTAAAACTGAAACATATGAAATGCCTTTTTGCAATGACTCTTTTCGTTGTGAATACTCATTTTTACGTTATCTGTGACGAACTATCATGTTTTAACATTTTTTGGTGTGTTTTGGGGCTCAGGTTTAGTAAATTATCAGTCCAATGTCAAATAAAAAAACCTTTAATGAAAACAAACATTAGAGACTTAACACTGAGAGAAAGTATCTCAACTTGTATATTAGAAGGGCTGATCGTCAATCATCACCCTAAACCTCCGAGAACAAAATTTAACTTATTGTCTTTGTATGTAAAAAGATTATTTTGCATTGACTGCACAATTACGTCACTGCGTCAGCGCCAGTGAATGTTTGCGTTGGGACGGGGGCACGGAACTGTAGGGTCGACGAATTATTGGAGATGAAGGAGAAAATGGAAAGGAAGCAGCGGTAATAGAGCCGCAGTGTTAACTTAATGTTAGTGCGAATATTTGTAGTCTCTAATTAGAGTGAATGTTATATGAGGACTCGCGGAGGAAGAGCTTTAATCACAGTAAGGTAGCGAATGTAGGGAGAGTTGGGGAGGGCTGTAGCTGCTGGGGTTTTTTTGGAGAGGGAAAACAACATGGCTGCTGTGGAGCTCGAATGGATCCCAGAAACACTGTACAACACCGCTATTTCGGCTGTGGTGGACAACTACAGCCGATCAAGAAGGGATATACGCTCGCTCCCAGAAAATATACAATTCGATGTCTATTACAAGGTAAGATTTATCTCAGCTACATCCGGCAGCCACTAACGTTAGACTGTACGAGTTCGTGTTATCAGCTGCTAACACTGCTAACGTTAGCTTAATTTCACTAACGTTACCGGAACGCCTGCTCTTAAAGACAAAAAAACTATGATGATTTTGTCCTCCTTACCTATCGTCAGCTTACCTTGCAACACATTTTCTTAAATTCAGTGTGGCTAGTACATTTCTACAGTGAACGTTTAATGAACTAGGAGCCGTAGTAGGCACTGATCCTGTAGCCAACGTTAATTATATCAGAGACCGTGTAAATTAAATGTGTCGATGTTGACATGTAACAGGTGCACACTAGAGTTACAGTGTTTTTTGGCTATGTTGTTGTCAGTATTTGTTTCGACTCACTTGTTTAATAATAGCTTAAAGTAAGCATACATACTCGGTACAACAGATCTGCGTATTCAACGTACATTACATAGTCAACATAAAACAGCAACGTGTTTAAACATTGATTTTTTTTTTAACAATTTTTTGTTGCATATGACATTATAGTAAATGCCATGGCCAGGGTACAGTCCTGCTTTTGAGTCATAAGCAGGATGTGCTAAAACCAGGTCATAAAACAGCTTGCTTACTGATATAGCAGTTGTTCCAGTCACAGGATAACTGTACCTTTCTATAGCAGGCTTTTTACTGTGGGAACTGCTTGGGGGATTAATGCTTATTTATGATGTACACCGGTAGCTGTGGTTAAATTTGCATTCCCCTTAACCCAACACCAACACATCCTTATATTGTTTTCCCATATTAGTTCTTACTGCTCATTCACAATTTATGTAAATTTTATTATTGAAGTAAAGGCAGAAGTTAGCTTTATTTTGAGAAAATAATGAAAATCTATACAATATATATGTTAAGAAACATTTACATTTAATTTGCTTAAACTGCAATTGTGTTCATAGTCGATAAACAATAGAACCAGAAGCAAAAAGAGTCAGGCATTTGGTTAATATGGTCATGGAACTTAAGTAGCATTGTCACTTGCAACTGTCAGTTGTGTAAAAGAAGTGTAAAAAAGCCTGTAATTTGTATTAAATATGCTTATGGAGTCTCTTGGCAGTAGTGAGAGAACAACTGTACATCCTCAGTTTGCTTCCAGACAACCAAGTGAAACCAAAATGTCCTTATGATCCGGTGTCAATGGTACTGCACTACTGTGGTACCTTTCACTTTGGAAGTGTAAGATGGTTACGCTTAGTTTTTGTAGAAAAAACATTATAGTGTGTCACACATGCAGTAAAGATGCTCTGTGAAAGAGAGAGAGGCAGTACACCAGCAAAAGCTTAATACTTAAACTCTCAAAAGGTTAAACCACATCCTTAGATGCAAGGCACAAGTTTTGTCAAGGATTTCATTGTTGTATGTGAAATCATCAGTTGTTTTACTGGAAAAAAAAAAGAAAAGTTGTGTGTCTCTGGTCAAGCATTGTAAACACTGAGGAGCTTTGCCCTAACATGAGTAGACTCTGTTAGACCTATTCATTTTGTGTTTTTAGGATACATTTGGAAGCTGTGCTGCCTCTTATTGTGTTACATTAAATTCATTGATAGTTATTTAATTTTAAATATTTTCTTATTAAATTGTTGAAATCAATTCATCCACCAAAGGATTTAGACATGCTTTCTGATGACACATCCTGCTAAAACTGCATAACCTAAAATCCTAAAAATATAAGTATAAAACATAAAATTTAGGGAAAACATAAAAGAAATCAAAAAAGAAAACATGTAACTAATTTAAGAGAGCACCATACAAAGTATAGTTGCAGTCAATCAATAGCATCTTTCCCACATGCATTGCTAACCTTAAATTTTGCAGATGCCCACTGGCTGAGATGTGTGGGACTGAAAATATGTGTGAATGGAGAGGATAATTGTCTGTAGAAGTCACAGTGAGCAAGTAGTTGTGTTGATGTTCTCATGGTGCTGAAGGACACAGACCGAAAATGCAGCAGCTTTCTTCCCCTGGTGGGATGCATGCTCTACCCATGCTCTACTGCTCGCTTAAACCCAATGCAGTATCTCCATGTGTAAGAGCAAGTTTGACATGGGCAGAACCTGGCTGCTTGCTGCATGTGTGAAAGGTCAACACCACACAATGTCCTGGCCCGATTCTGAGAACACTGAATGGAATTCATATGTTAAAAAGGTTCAGTAGTTTTGAATTTCATTCTGAACCAAAGTTGAGTACAAGCCAACAGTACCATCTGTAGAGCCATGCCATTTGTGTGGTCAATAAAGCACCCTTTAACAAGATCAGGTGTGCAAACTTCATTTGCTATACAATGATAACAGAACAATGACACACACTCAGTTATCTTTAGGACTGTTAAGTTGTCATATCAGCACTGAAAAAAATGTGTTTTCTGTCACAGCCACCAACTCTCACAGACAAATGACAACAACAACTCAATTGATAACTCAGAAGTTTGTGAGCCATTGTATTTGTCTATTGCTTTGACCAAAGGAACCAATTTCTCACTTGATATCACTCAGACATTTAGTTAGATTTCACTCAGCTGCAGTTGAATAGACACAACTGAGACTGGCAGTGTCCCCCATAGACCCCACCATTGAGAGCCACTGATTATAACAACTTCCAGCTCAGTGCATTTTGATGATGGGCTAGACATCAGCAGATTATTTTTCAGTTTCAGCTCCTGAACAGCAGACAGCATTTTAAAGCATCTCCTAAAACACACCCATAGCAGAAATAAAAAAAAAGGACAGAAACTCCACCATTGTGGTCACAGAGACATCCTAAACCCTTCTGCTAAGTTGTCCTGTCCCCTGCTGCCCTTTTTTGATGTAGATAATTTATACCATTGACTCAACAAAGGGCTTCCAACTGGTGATGAGTTCATGTCTGTATTACTGTGGTGTTTGTTCATCTCACCTCGTCTCCCCATTTCTCTCAGCTTTACCAGCAGGGCCGCCTCTGCCAGCTGGGAGGAGAGTTTTGTGAGCTGGAGGTGTTTGCAAAAGTACTGCGGGCTTCAGACAAAAGGTAAGAACACAATGGGCCTAAACTGTGCCTGAAACCTCACACCGTCTGAGATGGGCCATCACAAGGCAAATGCAGCTTCAGTATAAAAGAGCCTGGTAAAAGTTAGAGTCCTGTCCACAACAGTGTACCTTTAAGGTTAAGGTACATTATTGATTGTCTTTCTATACTTTTATCTGTGTTGTTGATTTCAATTGAAAGGTTTAATATGAAAACAATAGCAGTAGTCAGTATTGTTATTTACTGATTAACCAGATGTTGTGATCTTTGTTCTGAATTTTCTTTCTTGGTAAAGGCTTAATTTCAACATGAAGGAATCATTACACAATAGTTGTGCTTTTTATTGACATGGTACATTCTTTTCTCCCCCACACAGACATCTCTTGCACCACTGCTTTCAGGCCCTAATGGACCATGGTGTCAAAGTGGCCTCAGTTCTGGCAAACTCTTTTAGCCGCCGCTGCTCCTACATCGCAGAGTCTGATGCCCATGTCAAAGAGAAGGCCATCCAGTTTGGCTTTGTGCTGGGTAAATGATGGGGTAGTTGGGCAAATGGTTTCAAAGAAATACTTTGAGATAGTCTGTTTGCAACAGGAGCACAGAAACAATGGGGGAATAAGTGGAGGCCATTCTTTGATGTAATCAAAACTGATAGGAACAAGCCCAAGTTTCTGATATATAACTGGACAGTGTGTTGTCAATGTACTTCTAAAGACACATTTGAGGACAGTCCACTCTTCATTGAAAAATTTTCTTTATGCTCACTGAAGTGTTCGCAGCTCGAGGAAAACTTAGGTCTTATACCTCATGCATTAAGCCTGTAGGCTCTCCAAGTTTGAGTGAATCTTTGCTGTAGATTTAGAGAAGCCATCAAATTTTTAATTATATTTTTCTAAAAGGAGAGGCGTTCTTAAAAATCTACTCTTAAGTGAATTATATTCTGCAAGCAGAAATAAATTGTTTTAAAGATATTTTACCTTTGTTTCATGAGATTACATTTGTTGTCAGTAATACTGGAATTTTCAGAGTCAGTGGAATCAAACACTTACCAAGTAAGACAGGGACAGACTTTTCTGAGAGACATTTATAGGACAGACTCTTCTTTGCTGCAATCCAGCTGAGCATCAGATGTCAGAGACGAGCTGGATCATAGCCACTTGTCCATAAAATTTAAAATCAATCTAATGTAATCTAATTATACAACATTTATTAACTATGGACACAGTATTAAGTGTAATAGACACATAATAGAAATGCAGCACAGTCTGTGAGCAACAAGAGGGTTACAGGTTTTCATTGGCGTTACATATAAAACAGTGGGCAAGTATGTCACATAACCATGATCTCTGTGGCAGACATACATAGCTCTGCTCCACAGCTAGCACTGCTAGTTTATTAGCTGTCTTTAAGCCTTTTCCATACACATGTAGTGGCCTGGCTTGGCATGGTTTGTCTCCACTCTTCAGCCCAGCGTGACAGGGATTTGCTTTTCCATCAGGCTTTCTACAGTAGTTGGTGTTACAAGGTGTGCTGGCGGAAACTAGTTACATTTCTTGCCCATCTCCTTCACCATTGTCTTGCTTTATGTACTAACAGATAGTCAGATGTTAAACACTAGAATGGACTGAAAGTGTCTGTTCCTGAAGTAAAAGAGTTGCAGAACAGAGAAACAGCAATTAGATTTCAGCAATCACATGACACGAGTTGGATATAAGTTGCTGCCAGTCACCTGCAGCTCTTCATCTAACAGCTTATTATGGCTGCTGCTTCTTGTTGCATTACTAAAAAATGCAACTAAAGTTACCTCAGGTGTTGTTTAATCTTTCTACCCTAAGAGTTGAATAAAGTTTGACTCACCTGATTTCTTTTGATTTTAGGAGGATTCTTGTCAGATGCAGGCTGGTATGGAGATGCAGAGAAAGTGTTTCTGTCGTGCCTGCAGCTGTGCACGCTCCACAGTGAGGTGCTTCACTGCTTCCGGGCTGTGGAATGCTGTGTCAGGTCAGTCTTAAAACCTCTGGCAGTTTGTATTTTGTCATATAGACCAATAATTTCTTTTTATGACTCCTTTGTGCAAAATAAGAAGATAGGTTTATGCAACAATCTTATAAATCTTGTGGTTTTTAGTTATTAAAATTACCTCTGTGTTCTACACAGTGGTTAAACTTAAAAACGAAGTTGGCTTGATTTTAACATATTACAGTCATTTAGAGTAGTTGCAATTTAGTCTGAAGTGATCTGGTGAATAAAAAAACACTGAAGTTAGGGCTGATTTTTTTTCTTTTTGTTCCACCCAATTACATGATCAATAAAAAGATTTTGCTAGATCAGCCTACTATCAAAAGTATCAGCAAAAAAATAGGTCAATGAATGAGAACTTGTTTGAAGCAGCACAGTGCACCAACCTCTGTTTGGATTTGGCTGGTTAAAAAACTTTTGCTGCTGCTTTGCTATTTAAGTTCTTATTGCAGTGTAAATATGACAGTGTACTGTGTTATAATATAACAATGAATAATGACTAAATCAAAGAGGCTTCTCCTCTGTTCTGTATTTATGCCCACAACTCAGTAAATAATTTAGACAGACACATCTGACATTGTTATTAAGTTTCCTCTCCTGCCTCCACAGGCTGCTTCATGTTCGTAATGGCAACTGTAAGTACCACCTGGGGGAGGAGACCTTCAAGCTTGCTCAGTCTTACATGGACAAGCTAGCCAAACATGGCCACCAGGCCAACAAGGCAGCACTATATGGCGAGCTTTGTGCCTTGCTTTTCGCCAAAAGCCACTATGATGAGGTATGACTGGTATCTGACCACCAGTGCCACGACATAGCACAGTTGATAAGAAAAACTTAAGGCAGACATGCATGAAGTTTGGAACCTAAATATCTTTTCCTTACATTTTCCAGGCATACAGGTGGTGCATAGAGGCTATGAAGGAAATTACCCCAGGGCTGCCTGTCAAAGTAGTGGTCGATGTTCTACGGCAAGCCTCTAAGGTAAGCTATGTTCTTTTATACAACACATTAAAATATTTTATTGGGTTGAACAGCAGTCAGTTGCGCTTAGTAAGGAAATTCCTTGAACAGATATGATTGTTTGAAGTTTGACGTGTCTGTCTGCTGCAGGCCTGCGTCGTGAAGAGAGAGTTCAGAAAAGCAGAGCAGCTGATCAAACATGCAGTTTTTCTAGCAAGGTAACCTGCTGTGTCTTTTAAGGACTCAGCTTTATTTTTATTGTTCTTGTTATCAAGAATTCTGATTCAGTGTTTTCTGTCTTACAGAGAACATTTTGGACATAAGCATCCCAAATACTCCGACACGCTGCTAGATTATGGATTTTACTTATTAAATGTAGACAACATATGCCAATCAGTTGCTATTTACCAGGTAAGTAGAGAGATTAGCAACAGAAGATTGTACACATCTTACTGTATGTCAGTGTCCTTGTTTTCACTAAAACTAATGTCTTGTGTATAAATCCCTTCTTTCCTTACAAATTCCAGACAGCTCTGGACATCCGACAGTCTGTGTTTGGGGGGAAGAACATCCATGTTGCCACAGCCCATGAAGACCTGGCCTACTCCTCATATGTGCACCAGTACAGCTCTGGCAAATTTGACAACGCTCTGTGAGTACAATGAATCTTACAAACACTGAACTATTTCTAGATCAGCCAGCAAATTACATTAGACATGAGTTTCCTTATAAGTGAAGCACAAGATCATGACTCACTACTGTGATGGTGTATTCTGTCTTTCACTGCACTGATATTTTTATTTTGTTTTGCATGCTTTGTGTAGGGGCCATTTCAAACAATAAAGCATAGATCATTTTAGACAGATTTTAGATGGCAAGTAGCTGAGTGGAAAATGTTTTTTGTGTTTTGTAGTGATAAAGTGAAAGTCTTTCCTGTATACAAAGGGCCTGATTCAAAATTGTGTAATGTTCTGACCTCTCTAACTCTGATCAGAGCTTCAAAACAATGTTCTTCCAGAAAAACATGTTCTTGGAAATGTTTACCCTGAATAAAGTACAGTTTCTAGCCAAGTCTGAGTTACATGACATGTTTGGGTCATCTGCTGTGTTTGTCCCTCAGATTCCACGCAGAACGTGCCATAGATATCATAACTCACATTCTGCCTGAGGACCATCTGCTCCTGGCCTCCTCCAAGAGGGTCAAAGGTAAGACAAGTTCCCTGGAGATGCTGGGCTTCTGTCTGCTTTTGTGAAACTTACAGTGGGGAACATGAGGCAGACACTCAGTCTTAAAACAAAGACCATGGAAAGTTCCATTACACTTGTTCCTTTTATATCTTTGTATCCGTCTTCATAGCTTTTGCAACTTTACAGTTTCTCTGAAGAACCCAATTCAAGTCAGTGCTTTAAAAGTAAGATTTAGAAGATGTAAAGTCAACAGTAAACAAGCTCTGAAAAAACTATGAGGCAGCCATTGAATACATGTTTTACTGCTGACTATGCATGCAGTCCTGTGACTGTCATCTTGAATGAAAAATTTCTGTAAACAATAATAATTCTGGGCTATTTTTTCCTGGGGATAGATTTTTTCTTACATTCCTTAAACTTATTTAATCTTACTTACCGAATTTTCCGCACTAGAGGGCGCACTGTATTATAAGGCGCACTGTCAATGAATGGTCTATTTTTGAACTTTTTTCATATATAAGCCGCACCGG
>JAPZDV010000024.1:2083882-2097381 GCA_029814665.1 Acanthurus lineatus
AACTCTGTAACATTTTTCAGTTATAACACGTAAAATACAACACAATACACTCACTTTTTCAGCTCATTCCTCGTCCTTGTCCGTCGCTGAGTAATACAGAGGCATACACAGTAGGCCTATGTATTACTCCGCGACGCACTTGACTACGGTATTTTGACAGCGCAGTGAGCGCGGTGTACCACACCAAATCGCTTCGAGTCAGTAAGCACAACCAGAATTAATCCATATATGAGACGCTCCGGATTATAAGGCGCACTGCCGTTTTTTGAGAAAATTAAAGGCTTTTAAGTGTGCCTTATAGTGCGGAAAATACGGTAATCATGAGCCAACTTTGACAAAGGTGTCCGATCAATCAACAACCTTTTTTTTTCTCGGAAAAGATCATTTGTTGGGTGTTTTGATTAAATGTTCCCCTTGATGTGTTGAATTAAAGAGTCCTTTTTAGTGAAGAATCAGTAGCAATACGCCATGTTTTCTCTTTAAGGGATATTATAAAGTAACAGTGAAGTGATATTTATATTTCAGAGACAGATTGTGAGGTAAGCTTCTGTTGAATTTCACATTTGAAACAAAAGTACTGTAGATCCATTGTGTAATTCATGACAGAAGCTTAATATGTACTTCATCATCTGCTCAGCTCTGATTCTCGAGGAAATCGCCATCGACTGCCACAATAAGGAGACAGAAGAGCGCCTTCTGCAGGAAGCTCACGACCTTCACCTCTCCTCACTGCAGCTGGCTAAGAAGGCCTTTGGCGAGTTCAATGTCCAAACAGCCAAACACTATGGCAACCTGGGACGGCTCTACCAGTCCATGAGGAAGTTTAAGGTGTGTGTGTGTGACATGTCCCTGTCTGTCTGTCTCTCTCTTTGTCTTTTTGTGTGTGTTTTTGTGTTTGTGTGTGCCCATTCACACATTTGAAGCAACCCTTGCTGAAATTATTTTTGTTCTGACTTGAAGCTCAACTTGAAGGAGTGAAACTAGCTCAGAGCTTCTTGCTATGTGTATCTTGGCTTATAACAGGCAATCAAATAATTTAATGTATAATGTGAGACAAGCCAATTGCTCTGTCGCAGCATAACATACAGTAGTGCTGATAGTGGCCTGCTATGTTATTAACCTCGTTTTCACAGAATTCCAGCATAAATACAAGAAAAAACTAGCAGACTGAGACTCCTGCTTCAGAAAACAGGCTAAGTAAAAACTTTTGAATTGTTTAGCCTATGATGATGGAGACCTTGGGATGTCTGATTCAGATAAATAGGTTACACAATTCCTGCTTAATTTGTGGTGGTAATAATGTCGCTAACGTGTTAAATGGCTGGTTTTCTTTAAAAAAAAAAAAAAAAAAAAAAAAAAACTGACTTCAAATCCGACTCCTCCCATCCTTTGATCCCAAGGGTCGTCTCTAACACAATGTTTCTTTTCCTCATCACTTCAGTCAATTTTAAAGCACTATACATCAAAACACATTAAATTGCAGAAGTTTTTAGAAACATGAACATCACAGCAAGACATTAGTTTTTTACAGAAAGGCCATTTTGCTTGAAGGCATCAACGATCAGTTTATTATCAATGCAAGGACAGAGAAAAAACGGTTCATTGTCAGAAAATGTTGCAGCAGTGTGAACGGACAGTTTGACTCAAGGAAGCTGATGGACATTCAGAATGTCAAAATGCTGATGGCTGTTTCAAAAACGCCCGTCTTATGTTTCGACAGCCAGTCAGCTTGCAGCAAAGTTACTTAGTCATCTCAGTTGCGAATGTTGATAGCTTGTCTAAACAGTAAATCACTTCATCCTCTCTAGTGTCTTTATGACACACAAGCCTTAAAATTTCTGTATACTGCTACGGTTAACTGCACTACCTTTGACTGTGACAAACTTTCCTAATTCAAAAAACACATTTCATGTTCATTTTAAATGAATGGTTTGTTATGGTCTGTAATAATAGTTTACATTACCAGTTACAAATTAGATTGAAAGTGGGCATATTGGAATTTAAGATCTGAATGTGAATTTTTTTAATCCTGTGTTGAGTTGGTCCTCAACAGTGAAATAAATCCAGACCACATCTGATATCTCAAAGCTAACACAAGGCTAACTCTGCACTAACAGACTTTTAAGAAGCGAAACATATGTGTCTTCATCATTAAAGGTGTTCTAAGAAATTATTAGTTGACATAAAATAGAAAGCCTACAAGAATCACAACCAGGTCCCTCAGAATCATGGTAAAGCATCATCTTTTTCTCTCTTACCCCGTGATGACTTTCACATGGCCCAAAATCACATTACTGTCTATGCTTTAACATATGCAGTGACTGTAGAAAATGAAACAAATGTGTTGCACCTTGGAAAAGCACAAACCACAAACTCAAAATGTTCTTTTTTTCTGCTTTGCGTTCATATATTTGCTTTGATATGCGACCCTTTGTATGTGTGTGTTTGTGTGTGTTTGTGTCTGGTTTGATGGGTGTCTGGGTAATCAGGAGGCGGAGGAGATGCACATCAAAGCCATCCAGATCAAGGAGCAGCTTCTGGGTCATGAAGACTATGAGGTTGCTCTTTCTGTTGGTCACCTGGCCTCCCTCTACAACTACGACATGAACCAGTATGAAGATGCAGAGAGGCTCTACCTGCGTTCCATCGCTATTGGTTAGACTCTGGGAAGGGATGCAGGGGTTGCTTGAGTTAGATGTCACAGTTTTTCTTTGTCTGTTTTTAACAAAAAATACAAGCCTTTGTCTTCTTAACTTGTAGGACAAAGAAAAGCAGTTTATTTCACATTTTATAAGACAGAACAATGTAATGTTTGGTAGTTTTACCAAATTAAATTGAATGATTAGTCATCAAAATGATAGGTTACAAGCGTGGTATGTGATGTTGTTTCCTCATAGGTAAGAAGCTGTTTGGAGAAGGTTACAGCGGGCTGGAGTACGACTACAGAGGCTTGATCAAACTCTACAACTCAGTAGGAAATTACGAAAAGGTGTTTGAATACCACAACGTACTATCCAACTGGAACCGGCTGAGAGACCGACAGTTTGCCGTGGCAGATGCCCTGGAGGACGTCAACACTACACCACAGCAGACGCAGGAGGTGGTACAAGCTTTCCTTTTGGCCCAGAGCCTGGGCCCCACCCGTCCATGTCTTGGCTGAGTTTATGAGGGAAGAGAGAAAACAAAGACACATGGGCTTTAGCCTGTTAAGACTCATGATAAGCCCAGATGTGATGCTTCAATTGCACACACTTACAAGAGTAATACACAGTCAATTCAAGCATTTCCGGCAAATCAGTTGGCTTTCTAGTCGCTGCAGCTGCCAGTGCACACACAGACATACACACGCATCCAGTCATGGAATACAACCCCAGATCAGAAAAAGTTGGGATGGTATGTTGTATTAAAATTAAAACTGAAAACAGGGATTTATAAATGATCCTTGACCTGTATTCTATAGAAAACAATACAATAGCACATTATTTGATGTATTATCACATATATTGTATTGTTTTTCAAAACGCAAATTTTGATATTGATTCTTGCATCATATTTCAAAAAAAAAATTGGGACAGTGAAGCATTCACCACTTTGCAATGTTGGCATTTCTTTTCCCAACACCCAAATTAGTTTGGAGACTGAAGACATCAAACACTAAAGTGTTTCATGTACTTTCGTTACATTCTTATTGACAAGTCTTAAGGTGGGCAACAGTTCATGGTCTTCACGGTGGCATTTTTCATTTTTCAAATGGGCCACACATTCTCTATTGGGAACAGCTCAGGGCTGGAGGCCAGCCCCTCCTGCACCTGTACCCTCTTCTTCTGCAGCTATGCCTTAGAAATGTGTGCAGAGTGTGGTTTTGCATTGTCTTGTTGTAATTTTGCATGGCCCTCACTGGAAAGATGCCATCTTTAAATCAGTATCTTTTTGAACCTTTCAGTATTAATTGAGCCATTACAGAAGTGCAAGTTACTTCTGGCAAAGGCACTGCCACAATACCATATAATGATGGTCTGGATGGGCCTATTTCATCTTTGTTCCACAGCACAAAAAAGACCTGGGGTGCTGATTTGTCTGACCACAGTACACGTTTCTACTGTGAGATGGCCCATCCTGACATCAGTTCTGACCACAGTGAAAATAGGGCTTTTTTTTTAGCACAGCCAAGTTATATCCGGCATTTGTGTATATAACTATATATTGTAGGGCTTGACAAAGGTTTGCAAGAGTAAACCTGAGCTCATGTGGCTAAATCAGCTGTAGATAAATGGAGTTTTGATTCAATACCATCTGAAGGATCTGAGATTGTGGGTGCTCAGTTAAGAATTTGTGCCATTGCCTTTTGCCACTGAAATTCCTCCAAATTCCTTTTCTAATCTTTTAGTTATATAATTATTTAATATAATTCTATAATAATATATTAGAGGGTGAAATACCCAAACCTTCCCTATCTCTAATTGAGATACATTATTTTTTAAAAGTTCAGTAATTTTCTCCTCCATTTGTGGGCAAACTGGAGATCTTCAGCCCACCTTTCCTCCGTAAAACCTAGGCCTTTCCTGGATGCAGTTTTTATACTAAATCATGACTACAATCACCATCGTCCTCATCTGTTTTGAATCACATTGTTATTTACTTATTTTATCTCCTTACTTGCCCTTAAGTTGCCCCTGTCCCAACTTTTATAAAAATATGATGCAGACCTAAATGGCAGGAATGGATGTAAATTTGCAAATGAAATGAAGTTACCCAGACAAAACATGGAGTACCTTGTGTTCATACTATTTTTATTTTAAAGTCACTGCTTTCTTTTTTTATTTGCATTTTCCATACCAGCCCAACTTCTTTCTGAGTTGAGTTTGTAAAAAAGAGTAGAAAAGACACCTTTATCAAACCTCATACACACCCACACGAACCACCAGGATGCAACACCCGACTGGATGCAGCTTCACCCCACAGTGCAGACTGTTGCATTTCTCCCAGAGTAAGAGGACACATGACTGAGGGGGGGAATTAAAAAAAAAAACAACCTGAAACCTCCTCTAAGGATGACAAATGACCTCTCCTCTTGTCTCGCTTGCCTTTTGCTTTTTAGTTTGGATTTGGAGGACCATTTTGCTTTTGTATTTGAACCAGTGTAGCTCTGAATGCCATGAAACTCATCACAGATCAAAACCATGTTCTCCAGGGCTATGTACATGACAGTATCTGGACCCCACACACATCTGTGAAAAACGTGTTTCAACCCACATCTTTCAACATCATCACTTGGAGAAAAAAGGTGGAAAATGTCAGATATTTTTGACACTTGTACAGAAAATGATACTGCAGATTGTACACCTAAGTTTCAGCTGAAGGCTGTTTTTTTCTTCGTGAAGAAATGAAAGTGGACCCTAAGAAAACTCCTCTTTCAACTGCTTGATGGAGAGAGATTACTAACAGTGGAATGTGTCGAACCAGTGGGTTTATTGTTGTACACAAAAAAAGGCTTCACAGGTCTTGTTTTCAGTTTATTTTGTGTTTTTCCAGCTTAGTACTGACCTAGAATAATTAAAATGCCAATAATTTATATACAAAAGTGTATGTTTATGTAGCCCATTGTTTATGCTTTTCTTACTGAGTGAGCCATGAATCCTAAAGAAAATGCTCAACAATTATAAAACAAGGGACATGGATAGGAGTGAGAAGAGGAAGATGCTACATGTACAGAGGCATATGAGCCTCCCTTTGGCTGTTAATCTTAAGGCGTGGCTGTGTGTGTTTGTGTGTTTGTGTGTATATGTACACAGATAGAATTCTTGGTGCCCAAGTGCTCCACTGATGATTACCAGCCTTACACCAGCTTGCAGTTATCTGTCTGTAGACGGACCCATACTATTAAGTGCTAAATAAACTATTAAACCCTTAAGGGCACTACAATGGGGACCAATATTGTATGTTTGATGTATGAATGTGTGTGTTGCCAGCCTGTTTACCTGTGCATCTGGTCTCTCCTCTCCACCACAACCTGTCAGATATCCCATCAAAGCAAAGTTTCAAATATATATATACATAAAATTATATATTTTTTAACTGGACCTCTTTTTTTTGGACATTTTCTATCAGGCTCCATCCTAGTGACTATTTCTGTCCAAAACTCCTTCAGTTGTTTCGCTACAGAGCTGAACTCCCCTCGTTACAAGGTTTGATTACAAGGTTGCTGGACTTGAATTATAATGAACCAACAGCCCAAATAATCCACTAACAATCAACCAATTATGTCCTAACACAGTGTAATTGCCATGTTCACTTTGCTATATCTTATGTCTGTGAAAATGATGTAAAGCCAAATGTTTCCTAGCAGTCTGATGCTTCAATGCTGTCCTCTGGTCAAAATGCAAAACTTTCAAAGGATCAAAGTACACAAATTCAATTTTAAAAAGGAAAAATAGATCTTATTCACCTGTAGTGCAGTGGCTCACATTTGTACTTACTAGGACTTTTGTCAAGCCACCAGAGGCTTTTTTGTTACACTCTATTTACACAAAAACAAAAAAACAGAAAAAGTAATCAAGAATTGGGACCAAGTACACATTTATAGTGTAGAAATCAAGTGCTCTCTGCTGGACAGTTTGTTGAATAGCCACCCTGTCCAAATGACCGCAAGCATAAATTTTGGCATTTTTCTGCTGACATTTCTTGAGATTTGCTAGCCAGCTAAGACAAAGACACACATTATTTATTATAAGCTGAAAACAAACATAATACTTTCCTGTTCAATTTGTTAGATTGCATCCTATCAGTCTCTTTTTGTTTGAAAAGTTTTTTTAGGCTTTTGAAGAGTGAAACATCCTGTGTTTTTATACAGGTCCACAGATTGGGCACCACTGCCATTGTCGTATCTAGCATTGTAGATAGTTTTGGTTGAGTCATTGCAAGTTCCTTGGAGCTAAAATTCATTCCTTCAAAAACAAATGGAGTAATGGGCACACTTAAATGGAAAATTTACAGTTGCCTCTTTTGTCCATTTTTATACGAGAAATTAAATTCCATTCACTTTCACTGCTCAAAGTGTCAGAGAATGTACTATTAAACTAAAACTATCTGCATGCCTAAATACCATAAGTGAGAAGTGAGAAATATTTTGTTTATAATTTGTGTGAATTGACCCTTTATATAATTGCAGTGTAATTAGTCACAGCTGTGTGGTCAGGCCTGATCTGAGACAAGCATGACATTTGTAGCTCTGTATAGAAATAACTGAAGAGAGTTTGCTCTGAGATGCTCCCATTGATGGAAAATGTGAAAAAGAGTCCAGCTATAATGAATTTAGGCACTAATATCTGCAATGTCGCTGAAACTCTGATGCCTTGGAGAAGTACCCCACTGTTTTTTTTTTTTCAAGTGAATAAGAAAACTAGCTTTGCCTTGCTGTTGCTTCAGTGCTGTTGGACGTCTCTCTCTTTAGCAGTGATATGAGTGGCACTAGCTGAGGAGGTCCAGCCTTAGCCCCCTTAAAAGGACGCTCAGCTACACTCTAGGTGCTTCGGCTTCATAAGGCACTCCCTCCCTCCTGACACACCCTCCTTCTTTGAAACAGAGAACGTTTTAGACATGGAAATGAATGTTACAGTGTTAGTTCTGTACAAGGATGGAATTGCAGAAACAAAACATTACAACAAAGTTGGACTCATGACTAAATATCATATCTTGTCCAACAAAGTGAATAACTGCAAACTTTTAATGGGGAAATCCAGCCTCAGATACTCCTGCACTGTAAGATGTCATCTTAGGATTTATTTTATCCTCTCCTACAGCTACAATGACTGCATTTACTCAAAGGTCACACGTCACCTGTTGAATTTCATCTTAGTCTATTAGGGCTACTGTTTTGGAGCCGCTGGCAAGCAATTTCTGCAACATCTGCAAGGAATTTTTTCTCTGTAGCACCCATAAAAATTTAAGAAAATGATCTTCGTCACTGATTTTGAGGTATTCTCTCCAGCTTAACTGTCAATACCTTGCCATGATGCCGCATTCTGTTTGGCCAACAAGAAAAAGAAAAATATGGTGTTTATCTTTTCAAAATAGCTATGATTAAAAGCTGACTGATGGAATGTAAAAGACAAGGTTTGACCTGACTGTACTGGTCATCATTGTGATCTGCTTAAATCTGAAAGGGAATACTGTAGTTACAGTGCTGGAGGAAGTAGAGGGTCAGAGGGTGTGGGTATGCTGGGAAATATGGACAAGGATGTTCAATAAAGCTGTGATCTCTCCAATACACCTGTTTCAGAGCTCAGATGATTGACACCAAATGTGATTAAGGGATGTTTCACTGTTGTCCTGTTACTACTCCACTGTTAGCTGAAAAAAATACATTAAAACTTATATCATTGATCACAAAAGCCACCTGGATCTTTCTCTTGTGCTCACACTTAAAACTACAGTTAACTCACATCCCATTTAATGAAACATGTCTGAACAAATATCATTGACCCACAAGAGCAGTCGATGGTACAGAATAGTAAATGTATTTTCCATCACAAGCCTCCAAGCCTTGTCCATCAACTACAAATTGATAATTGTCAGTATTTAAAAAAAAGTTGCATATTCAATCAAATTAAATTTGTGTGAAGGTGTAGAAATGGCAGAGAATTGCCTCATTTTTGACACTGCACAGGTGGATAGCCACCCTTTTCTCTAAGACCCAAAATTAAAATTCGGTGTCTCCATCAAACCCAGACTTAAGAATGTATACAATTAATTGCTATAGCTTCCATATTTATACATGAAGCACCAGTAAAAAGAAGCACAACAAACTATGAGTTTAAATCATATATAAAAATTTATTCATTGTATTATAAAAGTAAATCACTGCAATAAATTGCTGAGTGTATGAAGTTTCTCTCTAAACAAGACTGGACACAGCATGGAATGAACAGACCAGCCAAACATGGTAAAAAAACCCCAAAACTTTTGTTTCCCTGTTAATGACCCAAAAAAACAGCTTTTGACCCATTTTAGGCCTCAACCCAAAGTTTCAAAACGGCTGATTTAAATATCGACCTAGAATAAATATTGTGCACAGAAGCAAAAACAAATAAGACTACAACATAGCCTTTTTAACACATCAGAAAACATAAAAATATCCCTCAAAGACAGAGAGTTCATGTAAATCCATTCAGATCATACAGAATTTGTATTATTTAGACTTGAAACATGATTGTCATCACATAAAAAAATCTGCTGACACATAGCCTTGTTGTTGATAATACTAAGTCTTTGCATTTATTGGCATTTCTACTGATTTAAATTGTTTCTTGAATTGTCTCAACCTGAAGGAAGCCTCAAACTGAGAATTAACTGGATCTATGTGCTAGTGTTGTTATTGAATACATTGAACACATTCTTAAACATAAAGCCATACAGGTCTTGCTGCAGTACAGTGCAACAGAAAACTACTTACACACCAAGCTGAATACAGGCTTCATGTTCAATAATCATTATAGTGTGTAATCTACAAGTACAATCAGCTTCTCTCTTTAATTGCTTGACTTAATAAAGAAATGGTAATGACCCAAAATATTCTCATCTCTAATGGAAACCGTTGTTAAGTACAGACATAATCGCTCTTTTTGACTGGTCTGCTGACAATCCTACAACAGTGTCAGAAAAGGTTGATTTCAGTCTGTGATTAAGTAGAAGATCAATGACTCCTGCTACCATGTTCCCAATGACTGGTACAAAAAAATCCATGTTCCTTTTTAAAAGTTCCCCAAATCAAAGGAACTTCTTTACCAAATCAATCTGAATCCTCACTGCCTCTTATAATCCAGTCTGTCAGTAACAAAGGTAAGATGAGAAAGATCTTGTATAAGCAGCTGTGCACAGAATCAACTAGTTCCCTGGTTTAAATGTACTACAAGGAACTTCAAACATCTTTTTACACAATCTCAGTTTCATACTGATGCCTCTATATGACCTATATAAGCAAACAAGCCCATCAGCAAGGTGACAGTTGCTTCTATAAAGTTATTTTTGACCTCATTGATGGCTGCCACGTGGTAGGATTCCAAAAATTATATTTTTTATGGCAGATTGCTGGGGAGGAAATGTGTCTCACAGCCTGAGGAAAGAAACTGAAACTGGCTTATAATGTAACATTTAATGCTGGCCCCACTACTGAGCACTATTCTGATGTTGGTTTATTATTATAAAATTATATTATGAATGATTCTTCTACTGCAATGACTTCACTTTCCTGCTTTGGAGAGAAACATGTATCCCACAAGGCCATTGTTCATGTAAATGTAATAGATTGAGGTCAGCATTATTCCAGGGTAGACAGACAGTAGAAGCCGACTCTGCTGAATAACTTTCAGTCCTTTTTCTCTTCTTGCTCCTCATCAATGGTGAGGTATTCAATGTGTGTCCATATACACCATGTCTGCAGAGACAAATGGGTTGTTTGGCTGTCAGACTTTTACATGTACAAACAAACAAACAAGAAATATGTGCAGCATTTACTTCAGTAGTTTCAACTTTTGTCAGTGTGTTGTTTAAGACCATCACAGGCTATTTTTACCTCCACTGACAGAGCTAGCAGGCGGCCTGCTGACAGCATCAGAGTTCCCAGAGCCTGGATCCAGGGAGGCAGATGAAACCAGTGGGCCAGTAAACCCCACTGACACCCATACAGCCACAGAGGGAGGCAGTGCAGCCCGCTCACCACCCATGTGCCAAGAGGTGTCCGAAACCCTAACATGCACCAGACACACAGAGTTTACATGATTTGATGGAATCAAATCTGCACAGTTTATGAACATCAACCCATTCACAGTGACTCGTTACCGTTCGCCATGATGGATTTTATGAATCCAGGACTGGTGTTGAAGCTGTTCTTCCAGTGATCACCTCTGCTGTTGTGGTTACACACAAACACACACCACTCCAATGCCGACACCAGCCAACCCCACTGTAATACAATATATTTTTAGATAACCAGGCAAAAACAAATTAACATCATGTGCACCCACAAAGTATTTCATCAAACATACATTCACAGGTAAATAAACAAGACGTGTAACTGCACAGATAATGTTAAGTGATTCAGTGGCTGTTTTGCTGATATTAAGGACCATACAAGGTTTTTTTAATCATAAGCCTTTTATTCCAAGCTTGACTACTGTAAACAGTGCAGGTGGCTTCTGGTGTAACAAGGATAAAAGTTTTGTCAAGATGTCTTATATGATAATCAGCATACAGCCAAATATCACAGCTTATCTAAGTACTTTGTGTAAATGTGTGTTTACATAATGTGTTGAATGTTCTGTGGCCATCAGACCTCAAACAGCAGGCTCCACAGCATGCCTCTACCCAGGTTATCCACCACTACATCCAGCCATGCCCCAAACTTGGAGGTCTGACCCAGCCTCCTCGCCAGCCAGCCGTCCACTCCTGCACAAAAAAAATCATCACACGTTGGAAACAGAACATCCATGTCCTGCCATACAATAACTACTACTCCTGACAAGGCATCTTTGGGATTTCGAAGTGGATCAAACTGTACCTAAATGCAACAGCCATGATTTTTTATCGCAGCAATGGGTTTGTATGAGATAGGAAAATGATTTATTGATCCTCAAGGTGCACTTACCATTATTATTGACAATTATTACTTCAACAGTATTACCTTTAATTTGAGATTAGGTTGTCCAATGTGAATGATAATGCCAAAGTCCATTGTTTATATGATATAGTGTGTTGTTGCTTGATTAATTACAATTAATTTCTATACTGAATTTAACAATACTCTTAAAATAAAAAGGGCCAAACCATCAGGTGTGAACAGTTTAAGCTACAGTAGCTTTTTAAGGACCTTTTGATTTCCCAGACCAGCACATGTTCATAGATGGTGCCATCCATTAGAACCACACCAATATATAACAAGTGACATCATTCATGAACAAATGTGTTGATGATGTGGTGATAACAAAGACAGTACAGTAATTCCTAAACCAGAAAGCCTGGATAAATGAAGAGGTGAGGGGCTCTATCCAGAGCAAAAGAAGCTGCCTTTAGGTCAGGTAACAAGGCCATAGCAAGGCCGAAAGCAGGCATCAAGACGGCAAAGCAGACACATTAGCAGAGACCTTACAACACCAGGGAAGTAATCTAACCTAGCAAGTAATCCAGAACATCACAGGCTACAGAAGTAGAAGTGCCCCCACCATGTGTGGGGCCACACTGCAACTTTACTCATTTCATGCTCACTTTAATCAATTCAACAAATAGTTAACTGTTAGCTACTTAACTCATTACACTAAAACTTGAAAAATAGTCTGTACCTTATGACCATATTGTTTTTTTTTCTATTTATTAATTTATTGTTTTAGTGGCATGAAGACACTATAAACTACATGCCATTATTCAAAATGGGTTGTAAAGATAGATTAATCTTGCATTGTATACACACGGTAGTACTTATATTTATTTTTCACTTGTGGTAGTTGATAAAACAAAGGTGTAATAACTAACATTTGGAATGTCTCAGTCCCACTCAAGCACCATAGAAAAGCATGCCACTGAGTCAGCATGTACAGTGTCTGACCTCCAGAACTGTTAAAACTAAAGGGAATACAGCCATGATTGATGTTTAGTCTTGGTTACCTGTTTAAAAAGCCCTCAGTACCACAGTGGCGGCCTACTACTGTGTCTTTTAATAGTCCATTCTGAAGTTTTTGCAAAACATCATCTACCAGTGGTATTTATTATGTTAGAAAGAGCACAGCTGTCACTAATCAACATCAACAATGAGTCTGTTCTATTTTTGGTGTCTTATTAAGTCATGCAGCAGCTCAACAGTGAGTCAGCATCAAAGAATAACATAACCCCTGAAACTTAAGCAGCTTAATGGAATCAGTTACCTCTCAGCTTTTCTCTCTGACATGTCAAACTATCCAGTGTGCAAAGGTAAAGGCGTCAATAACAGCATTGATGATGCGCACAACACATTGAAATCAATGTCAGCTATATTAATGTTAAATTTTTTATATATATTTATTTTTAACTATAAACATTATACAACAGTGGTTGTATAATGGAATTAAATCATAGCAGCACTCAAAAACTATCAGCAAAATACGTCCCACGTCAAACAAGGTACGCAAATACATTACCATCAAGAGTTATGAAGACTGAGTAAAGAGCGACAAATACTGCTGGTGTTTCATGAGCAGCCCATGCAGCAAACAAAATGCCGATCCTAACGTATCCTGAAAGACACAAATACATAACTTAGTCAAACAGATGTGTGAATGTACCTTTGAATTTAGTGACAGACATACAGCACTTGTCCAGGATCAGTTGCCTATTAGGTAATTGTATCACACAATAACAAATTTCGGCGTCAATGTTCTGCCTATTATCATAGGGACCTTTATACGAATGTATTATAGGTAGCAGTTTTGTGTATATTTTTTTGTCCATTTATTTATATATATATATATATGTGT
>JAPZDV010000024.1:2097581-2111280 GCA_029814665.1 Acanthurus lineatus
TTACATACTCCCAGATGCCATGCAACGGCCAACTGACGCTTCTGCTCATAAAACAAGAGAAAAATAAAATGTCATAAAATTTAGCCAAGTGTTTCTCACCAATAATATTCGGCCAGTAGAGCAGAATTTTGAGACCCATCTAGAGGCAGGTACTCGTCACAGCGTCATCCCGGAAACAAAGATGATGCAACCTGCCTTCAAGGACAAACTCCCTAACTAAGCTAAAAACAAACACGCTGCATTTGAAGTAACATATTTATTGTTACATACATGCCAATAGCCTCCTCCGTATAGTGTCCCCAAGCTGGTAAACCTACCTAACACAGCTTTAAATGTGTCGTGCTGTGGGCGTTTCCTGTATTTATCAACGTGGTGACGTAGACGCCGACAAAGCCGTGGTACGTACAGAGCAAAACTCCACTCCCAGCCTTTAGCACCTGCTTAAATAGAGCGGAAATTCAAACCATTTAAAACAAATAGACACTCCAGTGAACATATTCTAACATGTTAATACATATTTAACATTTAGTGGAGGGTACCTCGTCTATAGGTCAGCAAAGTTTAAATTGCTTATTTTTTTAATTACGCATGACGGAAATTTATGACTAGTCACCTGACCCACCAGCCCAGATTACACCGAAATTAAATTCTTCCCTTTCAAATTTGAATTAAACAGCCACTGAATCTATTGTAATATTATGAAAACTTTTTAGTGCACTTCAATGAACTTCCCTGGTTTCCGGTTAACTTGCCACTGGAGGTCGCCGTGGTGCATATAAACTAGTGCTGTTTACCCGGTTTACCACAGGGTGGTGCTATTCGTTCTTTTTTTTTATAAATTGCACTCCACACAATCGCAAACATACATACACACAGGCAGCGTGGTATGGCCATAGGCATACAGTCTCTGCGTATGACTGCGCATATTTAGTCAAAATGCCTTTTTATCATTTGCAAGAACAGAGATAAAACAATAAGTGATCACGAAAGTAAAATTGTAGCGTTCCTGTCTGTCAAATCGGTTTTGTTTACAAGTGTTTGAGGGATTTGATCAACTGACCTGTGCAGTCTGATCATGTGACAGAATGGAGGCGTCGCTGAAAACATTCACCCGTTCACCACATACACACACCACCAGGAACCCATTTCACAATATTCGGATAAGGCGACAAGCAGTTCCGATCAACTCTGTTTATAACGTTCATTCCCACACATCGCAATGACATGAGGGGAGCATGGGGGCCAAAGAGTCGAGGATAGGATTCCTGTCGTATGACGAGGCCATCAAGAGAGGTAAGATGAAAAGCAACGGGCTAAATCCACCTCACTTGCGCTAGCTTAGCTAACTGTCAGCTTTTAGGCTAGCCCGGTACAGAAGTGGTGGACGTCCAGACCACTTGTTAAAATGTATCAGTTTAAGTTGCTGTGATTATTAGATAGAGTAGACATCTGCAAAAGCTTAAAACACTATCTCCAGAGTATCTTCAAGATCAATTATTTAATTCGGCATTGTAAAATATTGGTCAGCCTTACGGATTTTAATGATATGTGAAGTTTAATCACAGCCAAGCCTTTATTTTCCGCAGTCGCCTTTCCCTTAAGTCTACAAAGTAACGCAGGGCTACCGTGGAAAACGTTTCACAGTGATCAGATACTCAATAAATATTCGTTTTATGGATTCGGTCCCGTCCGAATTGAGTACTTATTCCTAACAATATGAAAAATGTGCTGACCAGTATTTCACAAGGCGTGTAGCTTTGCTTATAAGCAAGGTCACGTAAAAATGACAGAATTTTGGTCTGTGCTTGGCGTGACGTTCTCGCCTTAGATACGAAAGCATTGATTGTCGGACTAGTGTTGACTAACAAGAATAGATGGATGCTTGACAGTATTTGCTAAGCAATTGGGCAGACAACCTTAACTATGTGTTAACTGCTGGTTGACACTACAGTGTGCCGCTTAGCTTAACGTTAGCTTTTGTCATCTTAACAAGCTAACTTGGAGTCTGTGCTGCTACTAGCTTACATGTCTACTGGCTAACAGTCAGGCAGTTAAGTAGCTGGGTCGCACCAGGTTACCAGGGAGAAATGCCTCCAGTCTTTTTCCTTTAGCCGTCGTCTGACGGATTTCAAGCCTAGGCATGTAACATGGGCCAACGCTTGTTGTCAGTTTTTGTGCTTAATTGCTATCAAGTTGCTCTTGCTTAACTAAACACACGAGTTAGCTAACGTTAGCAATGTTGTCGATGCATTTGGTGGAACAAAAAATAAATGTGCTTCAGGTTGCTGTCGCTGCAAGTGTGAGAATTTTGCCCGTGGGTGTATTTTTTTAATAGGAGGAGCCATTGGTTGACAGGTCTCCAAGGCCTATTGTTTAGACTCCAATTAAAATCGTGTGCCTTTTAAGCATTTTGCGGTTCTTTTAGCTCATGCAGTATTAATTCTGTATAGATCATCAAAGTTGAGTAAAGCTATGTTGTAACTGATGCAGTGTTAGTGTTAGTGTAATTATGTAAGATGTGGGTAAGCATTTATCAGGAAGCACAAAGATGACATTCCTGGTGGCCTTCTTGGTGTACTTTGCTCCCTGTGTTAGCAACCTGCTGAACTTTGTCAGTCTGTATTCCAGGCTATCCAGGCTTTGACTCCTCCTTTTGTACTCATATTCATAAAAAATATTATGATCTTTTACTGAAGGTTAATGTATCACCAGGAGTCTTTGGTATTATTTTCATGCAATATCCCATGTTGAAGCAGTGTTGCATTATTGGCATTTAACAGGCTATTTTTTATTTAATATCAGCTCTTTGTGTGTGGTGGTTTGAATATTGCTCAAGCTGATTGCCATTCCCACTCTTGATGATCACATGTGACCACGCACACACGTACACAGACACACACTCACACACAAGCGCACAAGCGATGGAATTATCCAGCCATCCAGCCTTATCTGACCAGTCACATGGTGGTGTTCCTAATTCCCACAGCAGGCATGACTGCAGCATTTCTGGGGTCAATTTTCATGGAAGCTCTCTCTATAAGGACAACAGTAGTAAAATGCTCAGGGAGCATCCTGTTGAAAAGGTTAGGGTTTATTGTTTTCCTTCCTTTAGACTTCCATAAAGCCTAATTTTGCAGGGTTTATTAAGCTGTTTCAGTTCAATTTGTTTACACTTTCTAACTGCAACACTTTGATGCCATATATTTGTGTAAAGTAATATTTTTTTGTTGTTTCAGAGATATTTGTGTCCTTCATAATTTTGTAATGTTACTCAGAATGTTCAACATTTGTATCTACTTTTATTGTTAGTCGAGCTTATTCTTACAGAGAATGTTTTTTAATCAGCTCTGCATGACTTTGTGAATAATGAATGTAGATAATTAAATTACAATAAAAATTTTAAATAGATAAAATATTATATTTTTTTCAAAATTTAGAAGTCTTTTAGAACATAATCAGTATGGCTTCTTGAAATTAGGGGTGTGTTGAGATCACTATGCGTTGCACTGGTTTACAGTGTATTTCTGAATTTTATCGATCTTTATAATCAGATATAGGAACTTTAAGCACTGCCAGATCTTTGTCATGATAAATAAGTGTAAAGTTACCAGCTGCAGTAGAGATTGCAGAATTTGGTGTCCATATTTCAGAGGTGAAAGTCCTCATTCTTTTCCCCAAGGATTGTGTTTAATTACAGGGAGATTGCACATTTACTGGAATGGCCAATAAAACTGTTCCTGTTGACCACTGGTATACAAAATAAGAACATGTGATAAAACTCATTTGAAAAACAATCAGAGATACAGGACTGTATACAAAACTTGAAGAGAGTCATCTTAAGTCCAAAATATTGAATCAGCTGGGCTGCTCACAAGGATAATGGAACTTAAGAGTTAAAGGTTTGCTTTAAACTCTGTCAGCAGGCTAACATTTAACTCTTTACTCCATGGTAAATAAATTCAGCAATTTAAATGGACAATTTTTAATATCTGCCAGCAGAGGTTTCTCATTTAAAGCAATGAAAACAAAAGACATGGCTTGATGACATTCTGAAGTACTGTGGGATCATCACAGGATTTTTAAAAAATTTCATTGTTAAACAGCCACTGTTGCGGATCAAGTCTATCTTGACTTTGGCAGAAATGTTCACAAATGAGGTATTGTACTCAAGTTTAGGTCAAGTTTTATTAAGTCATGCTTAGTAAATTCCTTTCCTTACTCTCTGACTTGTGTTACCCTGAAGTTAGCAGGAGACAAAATGAGATGCAATGTTACTTGAAAAAATATGAGTTTTATATTGTTAGAAATGTATGGGATAATGCAAGTGAACAACAACAAAAAGTCTTTAAATGCTCATTTTAATTTAATTGCCCTTGGTAACTAATAAATATACAAATTTGTTAGAAAAAAAAGTTTGGTCATCAACAAAAATGAAGCTTTCATAGGTGACATTCACTGATGGCATTGTGACGTAATCCAGAAGAGTTGTGATTATGTGTTCAGTAGCATTAAAGTTCATGTTTATTGTAATCTTCTTTAAAAGGCATTTTACAATGGCTGAAGAATTCTTCTAGACGCAGCAGCTGACCGCATGTACCTGGAACAGATAACACCTGATAATGTTCAATAAACAGAACTCTTGGCTGTCCTTGCCAGAGGTGTTGACTCACCTTGATGGTAGTTACTAAGCCATAGATCGTGGAGTTGTTTAATGGCATTGCTTTATGTTACAACAGCTTGCAGTGTTAACACCCATTTATGTGAATATGCCCATAGAAATCCTGGTTTTGAATGGATATGGACAACCTTTGTGAAGCTGGATAGCTCAAACACAGCCTGCTATTTACCCTCTGCTGGGCATACGGCCCTGGTCAAAAAGTGTTTATGTGTTTGTACAACCATCCCTGGGTATAATGCAAGAAGATGTAGAAGTGTTTTTGAAACAGACTGTTTATCTCGTGTTCTTATTTGTTCTTATGAAATAGGTTTTATTTCATAGATTTCTCTGGAAATCCCTAAAGCTAACTGTTTCAACCTTTGTGGTTGACCACCACACAACTTTGTAGTGCAACAAACATGGTCATCACAGTAACTACTCTGACACAGAGCCGAGCAGTCACCTGAGAACTGCACAGCTTTGCATTTCTGGTCAATGTCAGGCTGCTTTGCATCCTTACCTTTTGCTGCCTTGTTTGTGGATGCAGGTTTGCCTGCTGCTGCCACAAAAGCCACAAAAGCTTCCAGTAGGATGTTTGCTATGGAAACATGGCTAGGCTGTCATTTAATTGCTGTAAATTTGCATGGTAGATTGTTGTATCACTTCAGTATATTTTTAGGTTGGCTGGAGTTTGCAGGACTGTTTGTTATATGTTGAAGAGTTTATTGTTTACATTCAGTTGACTATTTGGGCCACTGCCTTACATGTCAGTATAACTTGAAATGATCAGCTGCTTTGCTTATGTGGCCAATAAGCAAAAAATGTCTGCAGACACATCTTAGACACTGCTAAAGTTTTTTTATTTTCAAATATTTTTCTTTGTTTAAGTAAATAGTTCAGCTTTAAGAAATGCCCATTTGGACCAAAACAAAGAGATGTTGCTGAGCGCTACTATGTGCAATGACATGTTCCCCTGCAAGCACCATGTCAGCCTGGCCCCAACCTGTCACAGTCTACTGTAATTCAGGCCTAGCTTGACCCAGCGAGAGCCCAACACCAATTAAGCCCTCTGCACAGAACGCTCCATGTGATACTTTTAAACACACACATATACACACACGCTCACACAGTCAAGGTAAATTTAATAAAGGCCTCAAACATAATTACCAGTGCTACCCTCAGTAATGACAATGCAATTATTAATACTGACTATCTATTAGAGAGAAGCATGCTTGAGTACAAAAGGTGATGCATCAGTAAATTGGTAAATGAAGACGTTTGCATATCTTTATCAATTGCCTTTTTTCTGGTTTTGGTTTTTTGGTTTTTACTGTAAGATTTTTGTAGCTGGAAGAATTTAAGATAAGGATATGTTACAATATCTTTTGAGAATTTGAAAAATAAATGCTATTAGTGTTGTTCATCTTTAAATTTTGTTTAGTGAGCATGTTTATCTCTTTTTTGGGAAAATAACAACACTCAAAATATAAGTGTAGGTCAGTGGAGAGAGAGGACAGTCTGTAACTGTAAAAAGGTAATAAAAAAGAAAACAGTTAAACCAAACACCTCATGAAAATGCAACAACTGGTATTAATCAATAGCACATAGTGTTAAGCCTTTAGTATTAGCAAAAATGCACGCAGGGTGTGTGTTGTTTACTCTTCATCTCTTCCTGTACAAAAGCGAGACGCACTAAGCCTTGTAGAACGGTGCGGCCTCATCTAAAATAAAGAATACTAAACTGAGGTGGCAATAATGGTTCACTGCAGCCATTGTCTGTAGTTTCATCTTTTATATGTCCCCTATTTGTGCTTCGATGTTGATGGAAATCTCTGGTATTTCATAAACAGATATGCTGTGTCCTTATGATAATATTAGGCTGTGCCATGGCTCCACAAACTTAAAAAACAAAACCCAACATTTTCCTTAATCAGATATGAATAGGCTTTCCAAAGTAATACATTCAGTGCTGTCTTACCTACCATATAATGTGTGAACTTACTATGTCCTGTTTCTGTTCAGGTGCACTATCATAGGCTTCAGTCATGTTGTCAGTAGCTTTTATATTAGCTTTCAGTCATTGTGCTTTGCTATGGGTCTCCCATCATCTTTATATCAGAGGTAGAACTGGGTAGTGCCACTAATATTCTGATTGGGTTCCAATTCAATATTGGTTCATTTAGGAATTTTTCTGCAACAGTCCAAAGCAGGTGAGCGCCATCTGCTTTCAGAAAAAGAACAACACTCAAAATATAAGTTTAGTCATCTGTCCAGCCTGTCAATTGCACTTTGATTTTGTCAAGGTTGAATATTTGAAGTTTGTGGTGGTAGGTGATAAGGATGTTCCCTTGATCTCAAATTCAGAAATCCTTCCCTATGGAACCAAAAGCTGTGAGGTGGAAGTGAAAGCAACGCTGTGAAATATTTTATCCTAAAATCCTAGTTGAATGTGAATACTTAGTGTCGATTTTGAAAGTTCAAACTGAACTTTGACCATTTAAAAAAGGTTCAACTGCATCTAGTTGTTATTGTTTATTGATAATTCATTTTCTCCAGATTATATTGTCACTAGTCTTTATAGCCTGCAGCAGAAAAAAACCTAAGGATTGTAACAGAATAATGAGGATTTGTAGGATCAGTTCATGATTGGCTCTGAAAAGAAAAATAAGATGTTGTTTTATGATGTTTTTTCTTTCCAGTCCATTAAAACTGTAGCTGAATATTTGGTGTCATGCCCACAGGTGAATTGAGCTTTTTAAGAACACCAGTCTGTGTATGTTCCTGCTGGCAGGCGCTTCTGTTAAAAGTTCACAATGACTAAAAGGTCACCAGGGCTCACGTGAGTTCATTATTTGCATGCAGTTCCAGACGCCTCTGTGCTCCCTGCCAGGGTTTTTCCAGTCTGCTGGTAGCAGAAGGTTGGCCATGCCCAGCTTATTTCACAGGACTGTAAACATTGAGTCACAGCAGGAGGCTTTGCCGGCTGCTCCTTTGCCGCTATGATAATATAGTAAGTGGTCCTACACTGAACACCTGCTGTGAGAGTGTGTATGCTTGGAATATAGGTTCATGTAAAGTATTGCAGAGACAAAAAACAGTAGCTAAGAATGTAGTGCCATGTATCTGCCTAAAACAAGCCTATTTTACGACACAAGACATTGTCTGATGTTATGACACATTTTAGACTAAAGACCAAACTTGTCCAGTAGGGGACAAAAGTTGTGTCCCCTAAAAGCTAATGTTTGGGTTGTTGGTTCAGGTTAGGGTCAGGGTTTGGTGAAGAGTGTTTGGGTAAGTGTAAGCCTTCAATAAATGACTGCAAGTCTTTGTTATGTTCCCCAAAATGACCTAAGTAAGTGTGTGTGTGTGTGTGTGTCTTTGTGTCAGTGTGCATTCGTGTGTTTGTGTGTGCGCACACTGAGACAGTTGCAGAAATCAGACCCATTGTTTGTCCTACATTGAATGGTTACCATTGCAGTTAATACAGCCCAGTGTCCAAGAATACACCCATTGCATCACAGCATCAACAATACACAAAGTGTTCTCTGTAATGTGGACTGCTTTGTTTTGCAACCCCATTTATCCATGTAATTGTAGCAATTTTGCTATTATCTGGTAGTGCTATTTTGTCCAGTTACTTTAGTGCTATAATAATACACTTGTCACTAGTTCCCAAACTAAACACTTTTCTGTTTGGATTTGGTGTCTTGATATGTTTCTGACTGACTTGACCTGAGTTAAACAACAAGAGTTTGACCCTTATGTAAAGGCAGAAACAGTAATAAGTAGGTTGGTTGTTAAAAATTGATTAGTTTAAAATTATATTAAAACTAACACTAATGATGGTTTTCAAATTTGATGTAAATATTGTTTTAAATAAATGTTTGGACTTTAAAATGTTGTTCAAAAATCAAAAATACCCATGACAATTTCCTTGAGCACAATTTGACTTGTTCAAATTGCATGTTGTACCAAACTAACAAGTCATATGTTACACTATTATACAATAGAGATGCACTATAAATATTGGGTAAATTATGGGAATTTAATTAATAAGTAATCACATAATTTAGCAAAAACTTGTAGGTGATTTGAGCTGATGATACAAAGCCAAATTACTTCCACTGACTTAATGAGCTCAGCATCTGCACACTCTAATACATTGTCAGTATAAATCTTTAAAGTTGGTTAGCTATTCACCAATAAATAGAGAGAAGAAGTGGCAGTAGGATAAAAACAACAAGTGCAGCATGCTGTTGCTGCTCTCATGTTGTCAGACTGCTGCACCAGGATACAACTGCACAGTCTGCTTGAGAAAGCCAAACATGCTGTCACCTTTTTTTTTTTTTTTTTTACAGATTTAGAGGAAGACAACACAAATAAAAATTGCAATACATGTTGTGTGCAAGGTTCCTGGATGAGCAAAGTAGTGATGTTAGGTAGATAAAGGTAAGGTTAGAGCTGTGGAATGATTATCTATATTTCTTGTTACAACACAAGCCTGATTTTTGGATTTATTGTAGGCTGCAGGACACTTGGGTTGAGTGTCACTCAGGCAAAATATGTTTTCGACAGATAAAAAGTGTCATTTAAGACTCTTGCTTTCTGCACCCTGTTATAATATATCACACACTGTGATTAAAAAATGTTACTAACGTCAGTATGGAGATACTAGCCTTTAGTCCACTCTGGCTTTGACTTGCTTTCTGCAGCTCTGTCCAAAGAGGAAGCCTTCTGCCAGCAGCTCCTCCTGGGGAGCTGAGAGAACAGCAACCAACCAAACTGCCTTCACCAGGCAGAGTGACAGTAGGCATTTAGTAAACTAAAATATTTTAAAGGTCACTTCCCTGAGAGGAAATCAACAGTGTTGTATTTATTGATTATTTATTATTTTATAATTTTTTATTATTTATTGATTCATTGATATAATTTCCCAGCTGGCTGCAGTGAGTGGCTAAAAAAGCTAGTCAGTCAATGTAGACATATTTTCTAAGTTAAAACCACATATACAGTGATATATTTTTGTGATTGAAACCGCTGTCTCTGTAGATTATGCTTCACTGAATACAACACAAATACACAGTGCAGTGTGAAAGATGCATGTGAAACTGAAGAGGAACGGGCATAGTGAAGTTTTTTATTTTATTTTGTTAAATTCAACCGGATGGGTTCAGGACAGCCTCTTGTGTATCCATGATTTCACCCACTTGCACTTTCTCCTATATTTTTTTTCCTTCACCTCCACATTTCCTCTTTAAAAGCCAAATGACCAAAGGTTGACAGCATCTCCGTAATTTGCAACATTTTTCAAGACATATTCTTGATTAGAAGCAGTTATGCTGAAAAGCTGTCCAATTAGTGGGCAAGAGTGGTGTGAAAATGGTAAGCAAATGCTGATTTATGATAACAACTATGTCTGCATTTCTTGTTCTTGAGTTTCCTTTCTCAACAACGATGCAGACCACCTCCACTGATGGTCTGAAGAGTAATGTATGTGCTAACAGGCCAAAACACCAGCGATATGAGGCAACACAAAAGTTCAAACAAAAGCCAAGTTCTAGTTGTAATGTTAATACAAACAGTTAAAAACAAAGCCTACTCCATAAGTTACACTATAACTGCAGTTGAGCAATGATTAATATGTGCAGATGTGTTATAAATCCATGCAAGATTTTTATTGAATTCAGTGTTGCATTAAAGAGAGGGAAGAGACAGGCTGCTGATTTGGCTCTGCAGAGTCTTCACAGAAGATTTCATGCTTCTTGTCTTGTGAATACAGTCAGCACCTACCTTACATGACACACAAGGGTGCTCTATTCTCTGCTGCTGGAGCTTGTACACCATGCTGATCCACGTGTATGATTGGCTGCCTGCAGGGTTGCTAAAGCCTGTGATTCAGCATCTCAACACTAATCAGATCTACACTCCAATTGGGCGGTTTATGCTGCCTGCCCATGGATGAGTTCATAATACATATATTTGCAAAACCCTGCTGTGAGAGGGTGGACACCCTGTTTTTTTCCCCTGAACTGCTCATAGTCTTACTGTTATAAAATGTACAATCAGGGATCAAATCTGTGGGCCCCTAAGCAGCTCCACTGGTGGAGTCAGGGAGGTTGAAGCCTTGGCTCAAGAACACCTCAGTGGCGGTAAAGAGGGAGGGGATGGCCTGCTCTTTCATTCACTGCAATGTTGTTTATTTTCCAGCCAGTTGCCCTGTTTAACAAATGTCAAGCAACTCTGGAGATACTGCCACCCGGCTTTGTGTACGTCCTTGAGTGTTTGTAATCAATCATGGCTCGTTTATGTAAATTTGCGAAACAAATGATATGCACAGATGTTTTCAATCTAAATTTTTATCTCTTTTATAAAAAAGTAAGAGGAAAAGTAGTTTAGATAGAATTTAAAACACTTGTTTCAGTACCCAGAAAAACAATTATATTGATTTTTCTTAATTTGAATGTTTTTTTAATTGAAGTTTAAATTCAGCTCTCACAAAAGTCTTCAAAAATTTCAAGATTTAGCTAAAATAGAAATATATAAGGGATGTTTTAACTTTGATAATTTTTGTTACCATCTCACAATTTAGCATCAGGGCATCAGGAAACTATCCCCTTGTTTTTTAATGGAGTGCATTGGTGCATGATTGACAGCTGCTGTAACTGGAGCACTGTGGCAGAACTAACTAAGGTCTTATACCACCAATATCTTCCATTAAAAAAGGCCATATTTGTCCATTGTTATTTGCTGGTTAGTTTTTCTCCTCAGTCATCCATTTGTCTTCAAGTGCAGGTCCAGTAGTTGCTTGTGTTCAATATTCAGGTTTTGTTGGAAATACATGTGTTATGGTGTCATGCCATTTTCCCAAGCCCTTTAAAAATAACATTTCTACCTGCCCTGACACAGGCTTCTTCATCAAGATACTGTCTACATAAATACCAGTAAGCTTGAGAGGAGCTGTAATGTACATCACACCTTTTTTGCAAATAATGGATTTGGAGATTGAAAAACCAGGAAAAGTATGCAGATGGAGTGAAAATCGCATCAACAACAATATGGTACCATAAAGCAGGGTACATTTTTCCTTTATCTACTACATTACAAGTCTCTGTACACAAACAACACATCCTCAGTGGCAGGATGGTCTGTGTGAGCCTACCTCTGCTTTACTGCGACTTTTATAATTTGGTTTTTATGAAGTCTCTTTTCTCCCAGAGAGCCATCTTAAGATGCAACAATTATTCCCTGCAATTTCATTCTCTCTCTGTATCTGAGTGAGCAAGACCCCCTTTCCTATTTATACAAGTGTTAAAAAAGCACATGGCTATTCTTATCTGTCTTTACTAAGGCCTAGACTGAATTATGTTGCAGCTTATAAAAAAATGTTTCTTTATCACTGACTTCTAATGAGCCCATGGAAAACCAACGTAGTAGTACACAACCCAACCTTATGAAAATGTAAATGTAAGACTTGGGGAAGGCATTGTTAGTTTGTTTGTTTATTTCACAATGAGTATCCTTTTATGTCTGCTTACTGGGACTAAGCACTCTGTGAACCTGTCTGCATCAGTGTGTTAACCAAAGTCAAAAACAAATGCAAAAATACAAAACCATCTGATAATTTTAGAAAGCTGAAAGAACTCCTTTGTTTGCTTTCTTGCCAAGAGTTGAACAGAAGGATCTGTATGACTGCCAATACTTTGTATGGTAAATATGAAGCTTCAACCTGAAGCTGGTTAGCTTTGCATAAGACTGGACATGAGGCAGAAGCTAGCTTTGCTCTGTCCATAGTAAAACCCACTTACTATCAGCTCTAAACCCACCATGTAATTTATTCCAAAGAAAAAAAAATAAAACTTTCTCATGGTTTTGTGATAACCTGTTTGTTGGACTATTTCCTCGCTCGATGGATTGAGTTCCTGGGGTTCCTTGGAGTCTTGTTGTTACTGTAAAGTTGTCAAGCAACCAGCATAAACTCTTGGACTCCAGGAAGCTACTGAAATAGTCCTGCAAATATTCTGGTGTTGGACCGCGACATTGAATTTTTACACTTCAGTAGTTCCACTTCCTCTTCCTAGAAAAAAAAAAAATTAATGCAGTTACAGTTATCATGTGGCCTGCAGTGACAAGTAATTACAAAGTCAGAAAAAGCTGCAAAAACGCAGAACAGTTTGCCGACCTTTACTGTTAAAAGGAAATTCTAAAAAGTAGTTACAGACACATTCAAACTGCAATTCAAGCCCTTTTGCTGCTTCTCCTGTGCCTTTATAAACATAAACATCCCACAGCACACTTCACAAAATGTGGGAATTAGGAATATTTACACAGAGCTCTAGGCTGGAAATAAATTAGAAGAGAGTGCACTAATCCCCTTATCAAAAGCTGATCCCCTCATTTTTACAGTTCTTAAACTTAATGAAGACCCACAAGTTCCTCATCAATCACCACTTGCATCAGTCCTGTCAAACACCAGCAGCCCTGTGTGACTGTCTTTCACTTTGATTTCTTTGCATCATTTGCTCTTTAAGATCACTTAATTTGTAAAGGAAGCTAAAAAAAATGTAGTAATGAAGTGCTTGAAGGAGAGAAGAAAACTGCAGGAGAGTAGCTTTCTGTATTTAACACAACTCATATATTTATGGTTTTTGAATGAGAGCAGATTGATCTGGCTGTGGCTGTTCTTTCAGGGCATATGCTTTGCATGTTTAAAGCCTGTGTTGACATCAGTCAAAGTGTAACTGTGTCAGGTCTCTACAGGAGAAACAGCTCATAAAGCTCAACAATATGAGTGGTTAATGGTTACCATGGAGGAAAAAAAGGTCACCAAGCAAACCAAGAAATACTTTGTAAATGGTCTTGATTAAAGGATCAGGGAGTGCAATAGACTCTAATGTAGTGTGTGTGTGTTTGTGTGTAAAAGCGTGGTGTTCGTTTCTGACTACATGCAGACTAACCATGCTTTTTTTCATTCTTCATTTGCAAATGAGGAAAAGAAGACTGCAGTAATTCTGCTTTAGATATCTGAAATGCTTCCCATCATAT
>JAPZDV010000024.1:2111380-2126463 GCA_029814665.1 Acanthurus lineatus
GTGTGTGTGTGTGTGTGTGTGTGTGTGTGTGTGTGTGTGTGTGTGTGTGTGTGTGTGTGTGAGTGTGTGTTTGTGTGTGTGTGTGTGTGTGTGTGTGTGTGTGTGTGTGTGTGTGTGTGTGTGTGTGTGTGTGTGTACATTCTTATTTACTGAATTTTTGTATGTCTTAACAGCATGATTTCAATTTATATCTTACCTACTAACCCTCAACAGCAGTCTTGTCTTTTACTACTCATCCTTTATCACTCATTTATTTTCTCTTGCCTTGTTAACGTCAGCAGTGCAGAAAGATGCAAGAATTTCAGTCTTGTTACGTGCACACACTTGTTTTTCCCTCACTGGCTTGGAGATCATTTTTCGCTGCCTTTCTTGCCAATAAAATCAAATTATAAGGTCCTTGTTTTACAGCAGGTTGGTCTGTGGATGTTCTCCTGATTTTCCTGCAAACACTTTATTGTTCAAAAGCAGTTGGTTCTCACTATCAGGATGATGTAATGTAGTAGTTTTGATATTGAGTATGTTTTGTGGTTATAATTTTTATGTGTGAAAGTGTGATTCATTACTCTGTACCAGAAGTTGACTGCTGTCTTTTGTTGCAACTTAACATGTTGCACATTCTATAAGTGTGGGAGATGTGCATGTCTGCCAGGCGGTATGGACTCTATCCCCCTCTACAGGCTGGTGTTAGACAAGTTTAGAACCAAATGCAACTGACCTGAGCCTGATGTCTAAACGGGATTTAAAAATAAAATGTTGACGCATTTTTCTCATGTTAAATTACAACAGATCCTTCTTGAGTGTTGGTCATGATTATTTGATGATGATCAGCCAATCACCATAGACACTTTGATAATACAAGTTGAAAATGTGCAATGTTTTAATGTCAGTATTTATTAATTCCCTAATTCTGATGTTCTTAGCAGCTGTATTTTCACACAGCTAAGACACTGTACTTTCCAAACCCTTTTCCAAACACTTCACTGCAGGTCAGTGTAGAGCAGATTAGTACTCAGTTAGCCAGTAACCAGTAATATGATCTGGTTGGTGATGGAAAGCTATGGTTGCATGGGTTAAATTAAAGAGAACAAGTCATAATATCTTGTAATAAGCTCAACCTTGCAGCCATCATTTCACCTTAGTATTGTAGTTTGCTTCGACTTTTCCAACAACTTTGCAAGTTTTCATGAGAAATTGCGTAAATAATGGAGATGGTTTTCAGTCAGCAGATACTTATATTTATTGCCATGCTTCAGGAAAGGAAGCTGTAACAAAGCTAAAGCATTTGTTGCTCTGTAGCTTGTATATAGTCCACCCCTTTTACCACAAACACTCACCCTATTTACTGTAACATAAGATCTGAACTGCACACATGGATAAAAATTCATGCTTCAGTATCTAACATATATTCTCGTAATAGTCATCTCGCTACAAGGCAGAAAGTAATGTCTAATGTTGTAAGTATTTGTCATTTTGTCTGAAAAGGTCAAACTCTGCCTGAGCCTCTTTTATTAATTAGTTTAATTTATAATTAGCACTAAGTTGTCATTTTCATTAATGTTCTGTCAGTGAACCCATTTATCTGTCTAGTTATGGTGCCATCAGCATTGGCGTCTCCACATCTCCACTGGCTTTGAGAGGTAACAGTCCAGTTTAACAGCACATTGCATATGGTGCAGTTGTATCTGGAAAGCTCCATCAGTGTTTGATGTGGATGAAGAGACAATATGGCTGAATGTGTTTCATTGCAGTTGCAGAGCAAGCAGGGTAATTGTTGCAAGTGGGACTCCATCCTAGTGTGACACCCACACAGTTTGCCTGTACCACAGTGCAGCAGAAGACAATAGAATGTGTGTTATATGAAGTGCTGCGTGACTGACTGTGCTAATGGTTACAGCGCTGCACTTGCACAAGTCATCACATGGGAAGACCCTGAACTCTTCTGTTTGTGTGTGTTCTGAAGTGAATGCGTGTATTTAAACAAATCTTGTTGCTGTTGAAGCCAACAATGCATTACAGAGGTAGTGAACACACTCTCAGCTCCAAAACTATGCCCTCACAGTTTCTTCACAGCAGGAAAAAAAAATTATATATATATATGGACATTACAATTTACTCTTGTTTGCTGTCTTACTCAAAATCGAATCTTGGTTTTCAGTTTGATCTCTGTGTCAAGTACAGGTAAATTTTAGGATAGGTGCATTGATAGCATGGCATTGGTGTGGGTAGAGTGCTGATATCATACTGGCATCAGCTGTCATTCATGCTTTAACACCAGTGTCTTGTTCTTTAGCTGCTCAGCTACCAGCTGACTAAGAATCTCTAATGCCTGCTAGGGCATTCAAGACTTCTGCATTTCCGTCATCTTTGCTTGCTTTTGTTGTATGTTTCTTGGGTTAGCACCCACACACTGCAGTGTTTACCGCACACAAGATAACTGACTTGTATTTAACAACCCACATTCATTACCACTGTTTTTCTAATGCATTAATTATATTAACAAAACATAAAGCTTTTGCCTGGATGGACAGCCCCAGCTGCTTTCCCATGCTAAAAAAAAAGGCTTCACAAAAATATTTACATCCTCTTATTGCCTACATCCTACAATCCCATAATCACCTCAATCTATTCAGTTGTACACAGTCTCATTTTACTGCTTTTGGTCATGGTCTTCTCTGTTAAAAGGACAGGGGATCCTGACAGGGGTTCCCAAACTTCTCTGTTTCCAGGGCCTGCAAATAACGTGAAAAACCACTAAAATCCTACAGTAAATGTTAAAAAATAAAGAGTGTGACAGTAAATCTTACCTTATGTATGCTGCCCAATGCTTTTGTCAGCAAGGATGTTTTGATACTCATCAAATATTGTCTTTTTTAAAAGTGTAACTATCCTTATTAGTTAGCACTAGCTAGCCAGGTGCTAGTGAGAAGGCTAGTTAGATAAATTTGAGGGGCAGAGCAGCTTCATGGCAGGTTCAGGCTGTCAAGTCAACATTAAGCGCTGCTTACGATGTGACGAATGATGTTTTGACAGGCACGCAGTTTTAAAAATTGGCATTGCATATATGATTTCCATGTGTCATCATTGTAAAGTATATTTTATAATAACATGTAAATGTTCATTTGTATTTTTTTTTCTTAGCATTTTACTTCACACCAATTGGCAGAGGCCTCAATGTTGCACTTTGGTGCCCATATAGACTTTCTCTATGATCACCTGGAAAGTTTTTTTGTATTCAGTAACTCTCAAATTGCTAAAATTATTTTAGCAATTTTTTGAGACCTAACATCTGCACATCTTTATATCTCACGTTACCAGTTTCTTTTGTTGTCTTGTGTTCAAAACACTTCAAGAATTTAAGAAGTAAATGATGTTTATCTTAAAAATCAATCCAGTTACGCCCCAAAATAAGATTCCTAAATAATTACACTTATCAAATCGTCTCTTTGGTCAGGTTTCAACATGCTCCACAGATATGGGGTTAGTGGACTGTTGTACCTGGCCTCCAAACAGCAGTGCTCCTTGATCTCCGTGAGGTTGATGTTCTTAGTTCTCTTTACATTTATTTATATAGTGCCAAATCACAACACAAGTTATCTCAAGACTCTTTACATATAGAGTCAGGCTAGACCATATTAAATTTATGAACACCCATTGATTGAAAGCAATTCCCAAATTAGCAGCACAGTTTTAATTTAGTCATTAAAAAAATGTAAAAATTGCTTTTAACAAAGTCCAAATGGTGAAGCTGAAGTATGTTTCAGTTTCATCATTCAGCCTTATTCTCCTGGTAGTCCCATTGACTATCAACGAAGAAGAGGGAGGCAGACAGGGCTCCATGCCCACAGGGAGCGCCTTCTCCCTGCCTTAAAATGTTGCTTACGGTTTGCATGACATCAGAGCAAACTGGGATAAAGTTGTCTCTGGAAATCTGATTGATTTAACATAAAGAAGTTAAAAGCTTGCACAACACTACTACATTTACTACACTATCTGTAACCTGCTGGTAGTGTTTGCCACTGGAGCTCCTTGGACAGTCTCATTCTTTCGCATGTCAAATTTTCATGTTAAAATTGTATAGATTCCTTGTACTGTTCAGACTCTGAGAGCAGAGCCTAGTTTAACTAAATCAGCTGTGATGATCTTCTCTTTGATGTATTTGTCTTAACTCATTGAAATATGGTTGACTGTTGATGTCTGATAGGCCAGCTGCTATGGGCTGATATATTTATAGCCATTCATTATTGTTTGTTATTTCTTTTGATCGCTGATATGTCATCTGAGTATCAGCTCTGTGGGTAATGAAAAACTGATGACCTGTTGATCATTTAGCCGTGGTGTGGACAGTCATTACTAAGCTGTCATCATGGTGGTGATGACTTAAAAATATGTTCAGCACACGGCCATGGTTTGCGGTAACCCTCTAACAGACTGTAGCTCAGTGGAGGATGTTTTTGTGTGTGTGCTCATTTATTTATTTATTTATTCATTGGTGTGAGCATATGAAGATGTAAAATGTGAGAGAGTTACATTGTTTTTCCACAAATAACCTGTGTTTAGCAACCTGTCCTTTTGAGGCAACATTCTTAAGTAGATTCAATCAGTTTATGTAATTATATAACACTGTAACGCTGAATGTCATAATACAGTAATTGTTCTTTAAATTCTGTGAAAACGGTGAAAGTTGGCCTAAGATACATTAGGATGGGTTGTTACATGAACTTTTTTTTTCCATATGTACTGTAGAATCTACAGTAATCTAAATGACTGAGTACATACGTACATATGGAAAAATGAAAATTAATGAACTACAGTGTAGATCGTAAAATTTGTTAAAGAAACAAAAAGCAAACCAGTTTGCTTATCACTTCTATCTCTATCTCTGTCTCCCAAGTCACCGATGTGGAACTGAAGCGGCTGAAAGATGCCTTTAAAAGAACCAGCGGCCTCACCTATTACATGACCCAGCAGTGCTTCTACAGGGAAGTGCTGGGAGATGGAGTTCCTCTTAAAGTTGCCGAGGTAAGCCACAAAATCACACAACACTGAACATAGTTGTTAGTTTGAAGTGAAAGTAACACTGATCTCAAGTCAGTTGCAGAACATCCATTGTACCCTGAGTTAAAGAGGACTGATTCTGTAGAGTTGAAGTGAGAGATGATATGGTATTAAGTATGAGTCCAAAAGGAGACGGTAACCCTTAACCTCAGAAAAAATGAACAGCACTTGATGGTTTTTTAGTGTGTGGGACTCAGGGATTATTATTGGTTAGTTTTACAGCCTGGTGCTCTTAGCAAACACTAAATGTGACAAGACTCGAAGTGCATATATATGCCAAAGTTATAAGCACACTGAGTCATAGACTTTATTGCCAGGAACTCTCCTCAGTCTACGTCCTCCATTTAAATGCCCTGCATACAGAAAAGGGATCTTGTATAGTAGCTGTAGGTCAGGGGTTCCCAAACTTTGTCAATTTGACACCCAAAACGGAAATTTTGTGTCTCTGGGACCCAAAAATACATGATGATTTGCCTAGAGACCTACATTTTTAAACTACTGATAAAGAACTGATTAATAATTTTGCCATGTCTAATTATAAGTTTCTCACCACTTTATAATTAACTTGAACAATGACTTTGCTTGATAGATGAAAGAGGAGAAATGAGAGGACTCTCATTTGTCACCACATGAGTCATACACGCACTCAGGATTGAAAGTTGTTTGGCATGAAAACTGATAAACATAGCACTTAACTAATGCAAAAGTTACACACACGCATTACAGGTTACAACAAAACAATTAAAACAATGCACTGAGTCGCCCTCAGCCTCATGGTGATTGAAAGCTCCTGTGATATGGTGTAGCTAAAAACAAACACTCCACAGTGCCCCATGCAGTCAGCTTCCTGCATGGCTAATAGAGCCAACTAGCTACCACAGCTGTTAGAATTGCAACCTGTAAATAGTAATTAGCCTGACATGTGGAGAACATCAGATGCAAAACCAAAAAGCATTTTTCCACAAAATATGATCCAGTTCTAGTTTCATTTTGTTTGATAAGTTACCACAAGCCATTATTGAGGGCTTGTTATCATTTTGTTTGCTCCACATGTTATAGTGCAGTAATTAGCAGAGTGACTGACACAGAGAAGCTATTCACCCTAAAACAATCCATGTACAGTCAAGGTGTATTTTAAGCTCTCTTTTAGGGTAACATGGTGACATAGTACTGCTCAAGGCATCGATTAGACTTGGCATCAACAGAGACCAAACTCAAAGGATTCTAATCAGGTGCCTAAATATAGTGAATTGGGAAATTCATAGTTAGTAGATGGAAGTGTAAATAGATGCGTTACTCATAACTCAAACAGGCTCTTGTGGTTGAATCCCCCCCTCCCCCGTGGTTAAAATTTTATTTTTGTGCAATGAAATGATCTGACTTTTGTGGAGGCGTGTTTGATTTTGAGTAGAGGGTGCATCTAATAATACTCTTGGGGAAACCCAGCTTATATACTGTTGAACTAGTTGGTTTCCTCCATTAACCCTTCAAAGCACAGATTGCAGCAAAAAAAAAAAGTTTACTGTGGCCGCATGATGCAAGCTGGGTGTCTTACCCCGATTCATCAGATTACATTTACCACATATAGCCTGTCTTCATAGTGCAGCGTGTGCGTGTATGGGTGAGTGACAGATGTTTTTCCTTTAAAGGTATTAAAGCGTTCTACAGTTGCAGTCCATTAACTCTTCACTGTATGCTACACCACATATCTTCTCTCTCCTTTTTCTCAGCATCTCTTCTTCTTTCCCTTTGTTTCTGTGGCAGCAGTTACTGATGTGATAGTGGTCCATACTCTAAGGTCACTGTTAGTCTCTTCAAACAGAAATATGGCTGCTGCTCATGCAGTTCATAAGAAGCCACAGCCTAATCATTGTGCGCAGAAATGTCAGTGGCACTTGTCTTAAAACCCATTTTTTTAACATTATCATTCATAATAATAATATCTAGGTTCACTGATCCTGTGAACAGCGGGCTGCTCAGATTGAGCTCCTTAAATTTATTCTAGATATTTTGACCTACATTTTTATCTCTGTGGTATGCACAGGATCACGTAGGCTGGTTTACCTATGTGAGCTTTTTGAGCACAGTATCAACTTCTACTTTCAGCAGATGTTGTTTGGTCATATAATCTCTATTATGCAAAATAAATGCATGAAAAAATGCTGAGTTTGGACACCCTGTGTCCTGTACAAACAAAGACCTACTTTGATACAGCTCTTCTTATGATCCTAGAGGACATGTTTTGTAAAGTCACACATTACACAGCAATAATACAGAATATACTGGAGCTCAGCTGCATTTGTCCTATTCAGGGCAAGGATTTTACTTCATGAATGACTGTGTAGCTCACTGCATGAATAGATGCAGATCCATGAAGTTTCTGTTTGTACAAAAAAACAACGACTCATAATCAGTTGATTACCATTTATCAGTCTGATTGCATTAACAGAATCATAGACTGATCTTAGAGGCAAGGTTTCATGTCAATATGAGGCAGGATTCAGTAAGTTGTTGTTTGAAATACTGGTGCATCAGTTGCAAACACTACAAATTGAAATTAAACACTGTTAAGAGGTCATAATGTGTCCACGAGGAGATTCTCTTCAAAACTCACACAGCAATTAGTGGGATTCAGTGTTTTCTAAATAACATGGTGGGGTAAACAGACTCTTCACAGTATCAAAAATAACTGAACATGTGAGGCGAGAGTCACACAAATGCCATTGAACCTAATCACAAAGTGCATCACATCATTCTGTACAAAAAAAACCAGATAAAATCTTGTCAGCACTGTATCAAAGCCAAAACTACGCTGCCTGACTGAGCTCATCCCAAAGCCTGCCAGTCCAAATGTACTACTTTCAGAGAATTATTTGTAATATGTTAGAGGGTCAGCAAAAAGCATAAATGCTTCTCTGCCCAGGATGTACCTCGATTGAGACGAACAATGCAGATCTCATGACACAATTATTGAAACACACTGCCATGCGTAGCTATAGACGGATGATAAATTAAGTAATTAATGAGTCGAGTGATGTAACAAATGCTGATGAATCCATGCTGGGTTGAATGAATGGCGTCATATAAAATGATATGAGTCATGCACTGTAGCCTTCACAGTCACCATATCTTAGCCAAACTGAATACCTGTTGGGAAGTTTTCGAGCAGCATGACAGTTCTCTCCATCGACAGAACATCATCAGAGCTATAAATGAGGAAATATTCTCTGAAAACATGCTTGTTTATTCTCTTTTATTATGCCACCCATTGACAATATATACACAAACTGTGAGCTCATAACAGGTTGGAAAGCAAATATGTGATTTACTGTTTGTTTTACAGTATAAAAGATGATCCAGCTTGTTTTCCTTGCCTTGCCTATTACAATGCCATGTAATAATAGAAAGTAATAAGAAAACCCCTAACCTGTCTGCGTTTTCAAAGTTTTGTGTGAAGTTTCTGAAAGTTACCTTACGTAAATACAATGGAGTACAATTACAAGCTTTAAATGGCTTCAGTAGTTGTTCTCTTTTCGGTTTCACACTTCAGTTTCAGCAGTGACTGTAAATGTCCTAAAATCACTGGGCGTAGGGACAGAATAGTACCAATAAATGATGTAGTTTACATGTTAAGGGGTTTCCACAGAATTTAAAGGGGGATTCTACATGCAGTTTATAAAACCCTAAATATGCTGAAATGATTATGCTAAATATTGTGCTGGTCTTAAAATAGTGTAGCATGGCTAGTAGCCTGATTCACAAAATATACATATATAAAATTGTCAGAAAATTGACCTAAACTTTGATTTTTAAAGATTCAATGCTAACATCCCACCAGAAAAGTAAATGCGCAGGTAAACTGACAAGAAGTATGGCTCAGTGAACTACATTAGAGGCTATCTGTTTTTGTTTGAAATTTTGTTTCATCCAGTCTGACTCTGTGGGAAATTGGTTTGGAAAGATAAAGTAACTAAGGGTGTGGTAGACTGAATTAACTATTTTGTGTTAGTTCAATGGTTGAACCTCGATTGATAACATCACCAGACATGATTTTCTCACACTTGTCAAAAATAATTGACTTTTAGGTAGAGTTCCCCTAATCTCAGCCAATGTCCCATATCTATTTTATATTCTTGATTTATTTGAGAACCTCACATTTAGCATTGCTAGTTTTGTATCACGCAGTATACACCAAAAATAATTTGAATCAAAGGATACAAATAACCATAGTACAATGGTTGTAAAAAATAAATCAGACGGTATCTTTATGTCTGCGTCTTGGTGGCTTTAGTCGATGCAGTCAGCCACTCTGTAGTGTTCGTCAGTCAAATGTCTCTGAGTGAATCTACAAGCTACTGCAGGCTCATTGCATACATTTAACTCTCACATTTACTCACTCTCAGAGATTGTCAGGCCTCTATTTTCATTTAATGTTTTATGCATATTAATTTGTTGATAAAATAATTCCTACCTATCACTACATTGATTTACATTATGAGGAACAAGTTTAAGTTTAATTTTAGCAACTGAAGATTTGATACAGTTAGCATGATTGATTACCAGAGAAGAAATTTGGTCGTTGCCACAGAAGGGCAACAATAAGTTCAGAAAAGAAGAGAATGTTAAACATAAAAACATACAATAGGAGGTATATCAAACTTAAATGAGAGTGGAAACAAAAATTAAAACCATAGAAGACTGATTACAGATTTAAGTTTAGTTATTTAAAATATTGTACAGCAGACTAATATGCAAAATGATCAAGTGATGATTTTTGGTGTCTTCTGATGTCATAGGCCGTGTTTCCCACTGCTGTCGTTCCATTTGCATCTGAGTGGGATGATGAGCCTGAATGAACTGCTTATCTGCCACAGATTTTTGAGATGATTAGAATTCAGCAGATAGGGGAAGTTTGGTGTTGGATTTAGAACTTTGCATGCAATGACACACTTTGACTTCCTTTTTTTTTAACCGCAAGTGAAGCTCCTCTGCCTTGTGTGACCCACTGACATGGACACACTTCATTAGCTCGCTGACTGCACAGTCACTTCTCCACAGCTTGCATGAAGTCCAGATAACTTGATGCATTTGCACACACTGCTGTTATCTTGTCTTTCATGGGCTGAGTGCAGCTTTGCTAGGTGAAAACAGCTTCCCCTTGGTTTGACCTCTAACTTGAAAAGAAGGGCTGAGCTGACTTTGATTTTTGAGCCTGTTAGAAATAATTTTGTATTGATAGTTATGATGAATGTATTTATATTTGTAATGCATAATTTAGCTTACGCTGTACACACAGTGGCCAGAGACAACCTCCAGTATGATTCTAAGACACAGATACAACATCATCTTATGTAAAGATATTATTTATTTCTATATTATTTAAACTTCCACAAAAGCTTCATCTAGGAACAATGCAATGAAATGTTCAAGTTCAGAAGATCACTCTTGACGTTAGGAAAAGTGGTGCACAAGGATATTGACATAAAAGTCAACTTAACAGAGTATTCAACTGTGTCTTGTTCTTTTTATTAACAAATGAACCTTGCAGAGTAATTAAATAACTTAGCATAAAACTGCAGTGCCTCATAAAGTATAGGTTTGCAGTCCATTGTTTGATGAGGAGAAAAGAAGTGGGAAATAACATGGAACAAAGCTGGGAAGTGCACCAGAGACATTATGTGTCCTAACCACTGAACTAACATGACACCTCACCAATTGTTATATTCTCCAAAAAACACTGAACCTTTCATTCAGGTTATTTTTTTCACCATGTCGTCAGTTGTTAAAAGTAAGAGAATCATAATCTGTCCCACTGAGTTTTGCCTGGGTGGAGCTGAAGTGCTACCAGCAAGTAGCAGCCACTGTGGAGGAGTCGGCAGACATAACCCTCTATAGCCTAAATTGTCTCCTCAGAATAATCACTTTGATCACTCTGAATTGGTATTTATCATGTGACTAAAGCAATAGCATCTTAATATAGTTTTACAATTCTCTTTAATCAGCAAGACCGATTCCCATAGAGTTACAGATGTGTATTCAGTATGCAGATGTTAAAAAGCATTCTTGTTGCTTGTGGTCCAAGAAGATACATATTTAGTACCAGTGACATCCCCTGCTGAAGTCTTCACTCTGCTCTACAAAAAACAGTTAAAATGCTCCAAAAACAAAAGATTAAAAAAGAGCAGCTATTTTTATTTCAGAAATAACCACAATGAACAGAACCAAATGAAGAGAAGTTTCAGTGTTCAGTGACTTTGGTTTTTTTGCCCACCCACTATCTTTTGCACCTTCTCTAGCTTTCTCTTTCGTCTTTTTGTCCTTTACTGTAACTTCAGTCACTGTTGGTTGCAAATGGGCAAATGTTTCTTTTTGTGTGGGTTGGAAAAAGAATTTGCTCAAACTGAAACACAATATTTCAACAAGCATGTGTACCCACAAATACAAAATTGGTATAATGTGTTAGCCCAAGTCATAACACATCTGCCAGTGTGCCCACTGTTGTGCTATTGAAGTGTAAATGATGTTTGGGAAATGAGACATGTCGTCGCACATGTTCAGCATTACTTCATAATGGGCCTCCTGTTAATTAAACATCTGCACAAAGGTTGTCTTAACTGCATGGCTGCTTTAATGAACTGTAGTAGATTCTGCAGGTGTAAACATTGTCACATCAACCCCATTTGTTTTCTGTGAAACACAATTACATGACATTAAGGTGACAAAATGTTATAATAAGATTCACTGGTTACACTTAATGACTTTTGGTCAAATCTGTTGCTGAGTTGTCCTCAGTTCTGTAAAAGAAAGACCCCTGCTGAAGTGTTGTCTGTGCTGCAGACATCGTGAACATGAGATGATACGTAGTTGTCCGTATTTTAACATCATACTCTGTGTTTACGTTTTTAAGGTGATCTACACCTCATTTGGAGGCTCGACTAAGGGGCTGCACTTCAACAATCTGATTGTGGGTCTGGTGCTTCTGACACGGGGACGTGATGAGGAGAAGGCCAAGTGTAAGTAGTTTCTGATGAGTTAACAGGGAATCTGTGTTGATACTGTCCTGTGCTTTCTTAAATCTGTCAGTGTTTGAACTGTTTTCAAACAGGAGCAACCTGTAAGATGTCTTGAACAAAGAATCTGTCTTTAACAAAATTATTCATATGGTGTCAGAACAACACCTCCAACCACACTTTGCAAATATCATCATCATCATCATCATCATCATCATCATCATCATTAACATCATCACAGGAACTCCTCTACAGCAAATGCTTAGTCTTCCTCAGTGTAAGCTAATGTCCTAGTAGTCTCATCTCATGGTTCAATCCAATGCTCTGCTGAAAATACTGCACTGACGGACATTTGAAATCACATAAATATTTCAAAATGATGTCACTACAACACTAGAGGCATTTGAAAGTGAACTTATTGCAGGTTACAGTAACTGGTTTAAAGCTGTATCAGAGATGTTTCAGTGATGTTGGTCACCTGCAACCCTAATGAAATAAAATGTGAACAGATTTTGTGAACTTACTGTTGATGTGTCCAGGAAACACACATTTTTTTTCCTGATGATGCTTCATTTTGAGCAACAAATCCATGTTGAAATCATAGAAATAACCAAAGTAAATTTTGCTTTTAAAAAAAAATAACCAGTCCCATATTGATAGTCTCAATGTGACATGCAAGTTTTACTGCAATCCAATGCAAGTTCAGTCTGTTCAACAATCCAACAATGTCAGCAACAAACATAATCTTGATTTTGCACTTGCCCTTAAAGGAGCATGGGACAGAATTATAGCCTCCGTAACTGAATGATTTGTGGCAAAATGCACCATGCAATTTGTGTTTACTTATGCGTTCATATATACATGCTTTGACTTTATGTCAACCCTAAGACTTCACTGGTATTCAATTTGATGTGAAAATTGAAAAATTAACACAATTTCTGTTCTAGAGGAACAAATCTTTTGAGCATTATCAATCGCAGTGGTATTACAGTGTTTTTTAATGTCCATATTTCTTTCCTGCTACTCTTATAGCTTCATCACCCCACTCTGTCTGTTTGTCTCTGTCCCTCCTCTCTGTGTCTTCCTCATTCTTATTCTGATAGTTGTGGTTGATGTGTTACAGGCAGTCTAATCCATCAGGAGGGAATTGACATTGTAGCTTCTGAAAGAGGCCTGCCTTCCTGTGATAAAGCTTAATTCTCTTCTGACACTGTGTGTGTTTGTGTGTGTGCGTGCATGCATGTGTGTGTTTGTATGTGTACCTACTTACAGACCTCTTCAGCCTGTTTGCCAGTGATTTGGGGGGATATGCTGCGAGGGAAGATATAGAGGCGGTTCTGCAGGTCCTGGATGGAGAGGTCCCAGCTTCCCTCAAGAAGTGCTTCAGTGAGGTCAGTGACCACAGCCTGTCCGTCACCACACGAATGCACACATGAATGTTTGCAACCATATCAGTCAAATGGACTTGATAACATCAATACAAAATGAGCTGCAGAGTGATATCTTGCGTATCACCCACACTTCTTGGCTCATACCACCGAGTTTGTTTTCATCATTACTGAGGTGTTTATCACAGTCTCATAAAACAGCTATTGTTAAACTTTTATGCATAAAGCCACAGAGATAATACAAAGGTTGTCATTACAGTGAGTTATTGTACTGGTTGTTGGATTGTGAAAGCAGTGTTCATGTCACAGTCAACCACAAAAAAACCCTGCAAACACCATGGGATGCTCCCACACTCTGTTCATACAGGGGGTGTCCAGCCCAGGGGCTTTTGGCCTTGGTCCAATCAGACTCCTTTAAACTTAACATTTCAGGACCAGTTACACAACAATTCATATTGAGGTTCAGTTAGTGCTGTGAGTAGAGGATTGGTGTTTACTTAAAACCATGCTAGTAGTGTAAAGTAGCAAAATGAGAGTTGAATAAGAATAATGAAACTGCTGCTTACATGCTGGAAGCTGAATCCAGGCTGTGTGGAAACCAGTCCTTACTGGTCTCCACACAAGACTTGTACATTTTCTTTATATTGTAACCCAAGAATTAAGATTGGGTCAAATAATTTGAAGCAGATTCGACTGTATTTTTTAGCCACACTGGAACAAAGTCATTAGAGATTTTAAGGATTGTACTGTTATTGATGCTAAATTGTTGCACATGAAGTCTTTAATATTGGAATCCTTCTGATTCTAAATTAAGATCAGTTTAGCCAAAACTTACTTTCGAATCACAACCTGATTCAAATACTGAAGGTCATTATTCAAGACTAAAAAGCTTAAGTTATTGATATTACACGAATGGTTCAGAGTCCACTGTGACACTAACAGCATATACACACTTCTGACGGATGTTGACCGTCTTTTGCTCTGACTAACAGTTTGTTTGTATGTCGTGGCAGGGTGACAAGGTGAACTATGAGCGCTTCAGAAACTGGCTCCTACAGAACAAGGAGGCCTTCACTTTGTCCAGATGGCTTCTGTCAGGAGGAGTGTGTGTCACGCTCACAGACGACAGCGACACGCCCACCTTCTACCAGACCCTGGCTGGCGTCACACACTGTAAGCTCCAAAACCCTCTGAATATGTGTGCCTGCATGTGTTGTATGTTCACATGGGCATGTGTGTTTAGTTATTCATGTTTATACTCAGTCTTTTTGATAACCTGCCCGGATAATATGTGTGGTGGCCATCATAAATTCCAGAGTTGAAGCTCATCATCAGATATTGGCCAGCCACTGATATATGTTTGGCATACCTTTATTGTAGTGTCTTACATAAATCAGCATAATAAACATTCCCAGAGGACTAATTATATCAGTAAAACAACAACAAAGTAATTTCATAGTCAGTAATCTTCTCTGAATAGCATAAGTTATCATTCTCATTAATTTATTCATTCCACCCACTTCTTTAATGCCATTCCGTTGCCATTTTTTGCTTGGTTTCATGTTACTGTGAAACATACTCTACACTTTTTGAAGGGAAAATCAATGCCCTTGAAGCGGTTGGAGCACTT
>JAPZDV010000024.1:2146199-2166527 GCA_029814665.1 Acanthurus lineatus
TCTAGTCGGATAATAGGGTACTACGAGCTCTTTAAGATAAGATGGTGCCTGGTCATTAAGCGCTTTGTAGGTAAGAAAGCGTTATATGATCGTTTTTAAAAAGTACAGTTAAAAAATGCTTTTCAAAGTTGTATACATATGAATTTGATGATGTCATACTTTCTTTTTTGAAGTGGACAATAGCAAAGTACGCCCCGCGCTTCAATGGCTTCCAGCAGCAGGACTCACAGGAGCTGCTGGCCTTTCTTCTGGACGGTCTTCATGAAGATCTGAACAGAGTCCATGAGAAACCCTACGTGGAGCTGGAGGACAGCGATGGTCGGCCTGACTGGGAGGTGGCCTCTGAGGTGAGAGAATTATAGTGCTTATATATACACCATAATGTCTGAATAAAGTAAGTATTTCATGTCAGGCTCTGGCACAGGGGTTAACTCATAAGTTTCATAACATTTAGATTTTGTATCCGTTCTCTGGACAGCAATAGAATATTCGCCCATTTAATAAGACCAGTCAATGAAGAAGCTGTGAATTTAATAAGACCAGTCAATGAAGAAGCTGTGAATTTAATAAGACCAGTCAATGAAGAAGCTGCCATCCCTTTGTCTTTTTTCCCCATGAAGGAAATAAGCTAGGAAGAAAGGTGATATTTGTGACTGGTGTTCAGTTGTACCAAGGTCAGAATGAGTGACCATGGAGAGATATGTGTGGTTTATTTTCCTGCCTCACACCTCTTCATGATGACTGACCAAATTTCCATTGTCATGAGTTCACTATATTCCAGGTGGGCAGCTTTTTTTTTTTTTTTACAATTGTGCTTCTCATCCACCTACAGTTAACAGTGTCTGTCACATCAGGAAGCTACAGTGATCCAAAAGTAATCATCTGCAGTATTACTGTTTAACCTGATGTCTGCACACACAAAGTCTGTGAAAGCCCCTGAAAACTTGGTTTCTAACCATTTTTTCTTCACATCATTTAAGCAACTATACCCAGTATTTTAATTGTTTTTGCCTCATCACTCCAAACACTGTTTTTATTAATGAATGAAAGCGTGAATTTAAGTTTTTTGATATAAATATTATTTGTTAATTCATTAATAAAAACAGTGTATGAAATGACAATGCTAAAACAATGTGAAACGAGTGGCTCCTATCTGAATCTGCCTTACACTGTTTTATAGTGAGTTTAGCCCATTGCTTACTTTCTCAGTTCACTCTCACTGCTCTCATGGTGTCGTTTCCACTCACAGCAAGCGGCAGTTCTCTGCACAAGAGCTCTAAAATCCTACAGTACACCACCTGCTCAGCAGCTCTGCAGTGAATAAAAGTGGAGGATGCACATTTGAGTCAATATCAAAAAGGATATTAAAGGATATTTTTTTTTATTGTTTGTTCAAAATACGTAACTTAAAATGAACATGTTATTCATTTGACTCAAATATGGTAGCTCTAAATCTCTGAGACTTTGAACATCTTTGATGCAGTTGCAAGACAGGTATTGCAATAGTGTAAAGGGCCAGTTAGGACTTGGCTAGCTTGCCTGAACCATTAATGTTACAGTTTAACTGCAGGCTGAGTGCTCCTGTCCTCCTTTGAGGAGGTAATGATCTGTCCTATCCTCTGGTGTCCACTCTGAGAGTCAGAGGATGAGGAGAAGAGATCAGTCAATACCACTCAGTCCGTCAGCTGAGCTCTCTGTTAGATCGCTAATGTTGCTTTATCAGTGTTCTGTTTGTTTTCTGTAAGTCAGGATTAATGGTGTGAACTCGTCCCTCTTTGTGCACAGGCGTGGGACAACCACCTGCGCAGGAACCGCTCCATCGTGGTGGATCTGTTTCATGGCCAGCTTAAATCCCAGGTGAAGTGTAAGACATGCGGACACATCAGTGCTCGCTTCGACCCCTTCAACTTCCTGTCTCTGCCCCTGCCCATGGACAGCTCCATGCATCTGGAGATCACTGGTGAGCAGGCTGGAGGAAAGACTGTGATCATGAATTTCTGGGGGGTTTTGAACAACCAGACCTGAACCATGTGCAATGTTGTGGTGTGTTTGTAGTCATTAAACTGGACGGTTCCACTCCTGTGCGTTATGGCCTGAGGTTGAATATGGATGAGAAGTACACTGGGCTGAAGAAACAGCTGAGTGAACTGTGCAGTCTGAAGCCTGAGCAGATCCTCCTGGCTGAGGTCCACACATCCAACATCAAGGTACTGAGACTGTTGCACTGGTCACACTGCAGGCCTCATCTCACACTGAGTGGACAGTAAATGCTGACACAAATGGCGTGAGGCAGCATCAATATTTTTGCTATACAACACAGTTACATACCAAATTCAAGGCTTAGTTTACTCAGTTTACAAAAAGACATGAGCACCTCAAACAAGACTCCATTTCTCTGCATTGTTTTATGATGGATACAGACATTTAGAGACTCATGACATTACATTCTAATGTAATAGGTGTGGCACTTACATAAAAGAGACATTTTAGAAGATTAGAAAATAGAAATCATTGTATTTTTTTCTAGAATGAGTCCTTTACATCACAGAGACTGAGATCTTTAAACAGTAAATAAACACCACACTAAACACAAACTAAACACTGGCTTTAGAGGGTCAATACCTTATTTTGCACAGCTGTAGGCTCACTTACACCCTTCTGAGGGGAGGATGAGTGGGGGGCAATTGAAGTCAAGTCATTTTTATTTACATAGTGCCAAATCACAGCATAAGACGTCTTAGGAAATTTTACATGCAGAGTAGGGCTAGACCACACACTAAAATATCATTAATAATGGGTTGCAATCTGCAACTTCACCATTAGATGGCCGAAATCCTACACACTTTACTTTCACTTCAGAGTGTGTGTTTATTTACAAATACATGAGATTTGTCAATAGACTATTTTTAAAGAGTTGAAAAATAAAAAACACAACAAAAACACAAAATAATGCCAAAAAACAACAAATGAACAATAGATTGGCAACATTTGGACTAAACTCTTATGACCTGGACACATAAATTAATAGACTGGATGTCTCTAGAAGTAAAGATGTTTTTTTGGTAATTTGGGTCAATGATCCTTTGCTTGCTGATAAAATTTAAAACAGCATAAATAAAGTTGAAAAAAACAACAAGATTTGGGCCTTAGCTTAATCAACTTTATCAGAGTCTGTATAACAAAGATATTTTCACACATTCAGTGTCCTGCATGGTTCTGTTTTCAGTGACAAGACAAATGAAAATCTTTGCGTGTGGCCTCAAGTCACTGCAGGTTTGCTGCCAAGGAAAGGAGCTGATTGGATCAGTGTAAAGAACACTGATCTGATCGCTGTTGCTCTGCATCAAAGCATATTCTCTCTATTTGAGGCTCATTGTCTATGTTAAGCACTCAGTTGAACTCGTTATCTAGACACTGACATGCACTGACAGTCTGTGCACTGCTGTGATGTCTTCACTCACTCATGTCTGACAGGACTAACTTAAGCGTCACTGCAGTGATAGCAACATAATGAAGTCAAACAAAAAAGTAATAAATGCACTGTTTTTTTTTTATTGATGGAACATTTCCATTAGACTCTATGAAAGTAAGGCACTGAACCCCTGTTTAGGTTGAGATTTTTCCTGTCACTCTTAATTTGAACTTATGCATGTACACTGGCTAATAAATACGCCTCTACATTTTCTTTACCTCATACTGCTGTGTATGCCGTAAAACAATGTTGCTTCAGACTGTTCTTTTAAGAAAATCACATCTTTTTGCATGTAGCTTTCTTCTATTAATCTAAAACTTTGAAACTGCCTTTAATCTATGTCCATCTTTTCTTTAGGTTAAGAAAAAGACATTTTAATATGAGGTGATCGTTGATAAATCAGGGTATTGTTCATTTTGTTGTTTTAATGTTGGATGTGATATAAAAAAGCCAATTTTCATACTTTCTGGCTTTGCTTGTGATGAGGGCCCCATTTGATATTTTATACAAGCCAAATCTGCCCCTTGATTATAATAATTGTCCAGGGAGGAAACAAGGTTGCATGTTAATGGTTGAATGATTGTTTCTGTATCTGACACACCCTATACAACAGTGTGTATAAGCTCTGAGACTTGCAGCCTCTAGTCTTTTTTTTGCAGTCCTGTCTGTTGCTGCATTATTGTGAATTGCTGCAGTCTAAAGGCTGGATCCTCTGTTTTTAGAACTTTCCTCAGGACAACCAGAAGGTCCGACTGTCTGTTAACGGATTCCTGTGTGCGTTTGAGGTCCCAGTGCCTGGTTCACCAACATCACTGAGCTCACCCACACTGACAGGTGAGCCTGTTACCCACGCTTTTCCTCTGCACTGTTATTCAGCATGGATGTGGCTGAATGCTCTGTTATCATTTTTCTCATTTTCTTGCTTCTCTCCCTCTTCATTAGACATCACACCAATAGCCAACGGCTCCACTGCCAATGGGAACCTGGGCAACAAGCCCGTCCTCATCCCCAATGGTGGGCCCAGCACCATGGTGCCCTGCACCCCTGAGACACCCCTTGGCAATGGGATAGCCAATGGACACATCACACCAGTGCAGGAGAGCCCTTTCATTGGATACATCATTGCCATGCACAGAAAGATGGTGAGAACTGTGTAGAAATGCAGCATGCTCTCCTGTAAAATACAGTAAACCCAAACAAACAAACAGACAAACAAAAATGGTCATCATGTAACTATCAGTCACTTTGCTGCAGTTGCTCTCCAACGGTCTCCCAGCTGTTGATGTAACTCGTGTGTTTGTGTCGCCCCCTTCAGATGCGTACGGAGCTGTACTTCCTGTCATCCCAGAAGAACCGGCCTAGTCTGTTCGGAATGCCGCTCATTGTTCCCTGCACTGTCCACACCAGTAAGAAGGATCTGTATGACGCTGTCTGGATTCAAGTGTCCCGACTGGCCAGCCCCCTGCCCCCACAGGAGGCCAGCAACCATGCCCAGGACTGGTAGGCTGACTTCTGCTTTCACCCTGTACCGTTTTAAATATTTGTATCCTTTGATGGAGCTATATTTAGATAAGTGGTTCCTCCTGCTTGTCTTTGTGCTAAGACAGGCCAAACACTTCACTGCCATGCTAGCATCTTTGTACTGAGCTTAGCTGAACATAGATCTTAGTACATTGGGCCATGAGCAAACACGTCTCAAAATGCCAGAATTTTTAGAAAGATGTTTTTTTCATTTTTGATTTATTGTACGGTTGACAGAGACAATAGATTGTGAAAAGACAATGCCCTCTCACTTACTGTTATGTAATGTTATTAAAGAAGATTAAGAACAACCTAAACTGATTGGCACGATCACAAATTAGGTCTGGTTGGTATCAGCTATCTAAAGCCTGATCTATTTCTGCTCCTTTGTTCAGAGTGATTTACACTGAGTTCAACCAACTGCTAAAAGTGACCCATATGAAGAAAAACAATGAAATAGTTCACACAGAATTTTGAAAAAAACCCATCAAGCTGTTTCAAATCATGATATCAATATGGATAGTGTGTATGATGAACATGATTCTTCTTTTGACCTGCAGTGATGATAGCATGGGCTACCAGTACCCCTTCACTTTACGGGTTGTGGGCAAAGATGGGAACTCATGTGCCTGGTGTCCCTGGTACAGGTGAGGAAGTAATTTGAATAGATAATTTGTGGTGATGACACATGATTTTGTTCCATCCGTGGTTAGAGTACATGAGAAATGTAAAAATATGTGATGAAAATATTGTATGTAAATATTTGAATTTTGTCTCAAGCAGAAGGTTTTTTATGAGCACAGAAGCAAATAAAACCTTAGAGAATCTCTTACAAGCTGCACTGAATTTGCACTAAATCACTGTATTAGCTGAATTTTTGTGTCTGTGTGTCTGTGTTTCCAGATTCTGTCGAGGCTGTACAATAGAGTGTACAGAGGACAGAGCCTCTGTGGGAAATGCATATATAGCTGTGGACTGGGACCCCACAGCCTTACACCTCCGCTACCAGACCTCCCAGGAGAGGGTAAAACACACGCTCATACTCCCTCTCTACTAGTGCTGGTGTTAAAGTTACTCCAAACAACGTTAAATGTAAAACAGTATAAGAACTTCTGTAGAAGGTTAAATACATTTTGTGAGTGTGTGTGTGGTCTGTGTCTTTTTTATTCCCTTTGTTAACATTTTGTCAGTTTTAAAATAACCTGTACCAGCTATGAGTGTGAGGCTTTGTTTTTCATAATCAACACTGTGTTAATCAGCTTTCAGCCAATCTCCATAATGCCCTGTTCAACTCATCTCAAAGAAAAATGCATTGGTTACTTCTTTAAAATTAAATCTAACTTGGCCCGTTTTTTTCTTCCTCTCGCTGCCTCTGACACTTGGCTCCTCTTGGGGGTTGAACAGTATTTGTCACCAGCACCACAGTTTTTAGTTTTATGCCTCTTGCTCTGTAGTTTATAAGTGTAGACAAACAAAGCCAATTCTTGTGAAATAATTGGGCCTGAAACTCAGATGATTTTGTCAGTGTGTGTGAAGTAAGAGTGAGCTTTCCACTGCAGTTTGAGGTGTGACTGACACTGCTGCCACAACTCTGCCCTGTATCCTACTGACATTTGGACTGTTTTTTTAGTGCGGTTTTCTAGTGCAGACAAGGTCAAGGGTGCAACTTTATCAGTGGTGCTTGTATTATTGTGTAAATTTTGAGATAAGAGTTAAATGAGATAAGTAAATCTGTTGGGAAAAAACCCCTTGTTCTGAGTTTGACCACACAAAGTATCACTGAGCTGTTAAAAGCTCAGTTCATTTAGCTGCAGAGTGAGATCCAGTTAAAGCTCCAAAGAGATTCAGGGACCTTTAATCTGTACCAGTGTTACTTCAGCTGGTTTGTGTACTCAAATGAACGTGCGTGCTGCAAGTAAATGTTGATGTCAGTATTTCCAAGTTGATTTATTCTGCACTGCATTACTTCACTTTTTCTGCTAAAAGACCTGCTTCAACTGCAGCTGTGTGCAGATCATAACATAAGCAAAAAATGCTTTAAAACAGAACTCTCTTTAAAGCTGTTGCTTAATCGCAAAAAGCTCCATAGGAAAGCCTAGCAATTCAAAAAATTTTCAGTATGACGGTATTAGTTGGTCTGATATCAAACAAAAGTCACACTTCAGGAATCACTGGGCTTTACCCAAAAAGAGGCAGGCGGTACCCTTCCACAGTGTCGCCTTTCTCTTCGCTGTCAGTTGCTCCTGGTTGTAAAGAAAGATACTGTTGGTTAGAAAACAAGCAGGAGAGTGTGAATGCAGCCTCACCCATTCAGGTTCATGACGACCATGTTCTCCCTGCAGATAGTGGAGGAGCACTGCAGTGTGGAGCAGTCCCGGCGGGCCCAGGCCGAGCCCATCAGCTTGGACAGCTGTCTGAAGGCCTTTACCAGCGAGGAAGAGCTGGGTGAGGACGAGCTCTACTACTGCTCTAAGTGCAAGACACACCGGCTGGCCACTAAGAAGCTGGACCTCTGGAGGCTGCCACCCATTCTGGTCAGTGGAACGGCTGCACTACCATATCTGTGTCAGATCTGAGCTAAAGGCTAAATCCACTTTTGTTTGGTTCTTGATGTTTGTTTTTTTTGGTTATATCACTGTCAGCAGGAAAATAGTTGAAGGAATGACAACACAATGTATACAATGTGTGTTCTCTTCTTCAGATTGTCCATTTGAAGCGCTTCCAGTTTGTGAACGGTCGCTGGATCAAGTCCCAGAAGATTGTCAAGTTCCCACGGGAGAATTTTGACCCCAGCGCCTTTCTGGCTCCCAGAGACTTGGAGCAGCACTGCCTCCATTCCTGCAGTGAGGGTGAGGATCTGCTGAGGGTTGGAGAAGACAACCTGTCCTCCATCTCTGCCCCTGCTGGCTTCTGCAACCTTCCCAAAGGTACCACATGTTTATTTGAGCCCGACGTTTAGTTTTGCACTGACATTAAAGCATATATTTTTTTAAAGAGATGTGCATTTCTTTTTCTTCTATTTGTGTTTGATGAAGAGCAATACAGCCTGTAAAAAAATAGACAGGAGTATAATTAAGCAGAGCAGCTAATGGCCCAGCTGCAGAGGAAGTGAATTTAACCCTGTGGTTTCTCAACAGCCTCCCCCGCCTCTAGCAGGAAGTCAGCGCCCTCTCTCAGCCGGACCAGCAGCCCTTCCTGCAGCCCAAAGACTGGCAGCGGAGGCCGCAGGCAAGGCCGGCTACGCCTGCCACAGCTGGGCAGCAGACACCGCCTCTCCAACAGCAAAGAGAACCTGGATGGAGCTGCAAATCCTGAGGCTGAGCCACGGGATGGTGCACCACAGGCAGACACAGAAGGCGGCAGTGCAGGGGCTGCAGCATCGGCCCTTCCTGGATCAGGAGAAATGATCACATCAGATTCCATGTGCAGCACTGAAGCATCCAGCAGCCACTGTGACGTGGTGCTGGTGAATGGTGACAGTAACGGGCTGAGCTCAGACTGCAGCACAGAGAGCAGCATGGACCCCGACGGTTCACTGCTGCAGCACAGAGACAACATGTGTCTGGACGCCATCTACAACCTCTATGCAATATCAGTAAGGACCAACTGTTCCAGTTGCACATACAGGTGGTTTAAAAGGCTTTTCTTTGCTTTGAAACAAGATGAAAATACCTATCTGCTTTATTCCTTAGTGCCATTCAGGAATCATGGGAGGTGGCCACTATGTGACGTATGCCAAAAACCCCAATGAGAAATGGTACTGTTACAATGACAGCAGCTGTAAGGTAAGTTCAGTCACGTTCAATGTCTACACGTGAACAGCATTTCATTACTGTATTTTGGTTCTTGCCACAGATAACTGGCTTAACATTAAATAACACACCCATACTGAGCACCTATAAAAACTATTGACTTTGGACTTTTGCACTTTTTGGAGTAATTGACCGTTGCCAACACCACCGCCTAACAAACATTATCAAAATCGTAGCTTAACAACTGCAGCCAGACATGACAGAGCCTGCTAACATGTTTTCACAAAGGAGCCCTCTGATGTAGAGCTTCGATTTTCTTTGTAAACGTCATTGAACTTGATTTTTATTTCACCAACAAAATAATGAGTAAGTTGAGAACAACTTTCCAAAACCAAAAAAATACACAAACAAACCTATCAGCAATGTGTTTGTTACCTTAACAGTCAAGAAATTCTATTAGTAATATGTAAGCTAATTAACTACCTATAACTTTGTGATGTAGTAAAGAAATCTTTGTCTGCTGTTGCATTTTTGCAATGCTCAACCTCCGTGTCTCTTACATGAATCATCAGTTATAATGGGGCTGATTTACTGCTCGGAACCTTTAGCCTCAGTCTGTTTTTGCAAGAGCATGTCATCACAATATCACTTCTGCAGCCAAATGCATATTTAAGATCCTTTTTCCAGGGCTCTGATTTCATAAGAGAAAGCTGGACATGGACTCACCAAGTTAACATAAAAAAGGATAAATATTCAAATGACAAATTGTCATTACAGTCAGCAAGATTAGCAATTTTCAAATAAAAGTTAAGGGCCCACTATGGTAAATCTGCCTCCATTATACCTGTAAACTTAATATGTTGAGTGAATAAGAAGGGGCAAGGTTTAGGTAAAGACAATGAAGGCTTAGTTATGATGTGGTAATTCTTTTATTGTTTTTTTGTTTATTTGTTTTTTTTGTACACCAATCACCACATAAGCATGAAAGTTAAAGCAAATCTATACAAACTAATTAGAACAAAAGCCATAATGCTCAGTATTCAGAAATCTTTGATTCTGGCATTACATAGTGACTGATGCATGCAAACACTCGTCTTAGGTTAGCTTTTACTGCTTTACAGTGCATCAGCTACTGAAATGACACATAACAGCTACATCAACCCTCTTTGTTTTTTTCATTTTTCTTTAGGAAGTGCACTCTGAGGAGATCGACACCGACTCGGCCTACATTCTCTTCTACGAGCAGCAGGGAGTCGACTACTCACAGTTCCTGCCAAAGATTGATGGCAAGAAGATGGCCGACACCAGTAGCATGGATGAAGACTTCGAGTCCGACTACAAGAAATACTGTGTTCTCCAGTGATGGCACCTCGTCTTCCATCAGCCAGCACTACACCCGCTCTCTGCTCCCTCCTGCTGCTGTGAGCAGGACACACCGGACGCTCAGATCATTCTGAAGAATGCTCACAAACTGCTAAAGACTAGAGTCAGACTGTGCTCTCTGTCCTGCGTCGCAGCACCTTCTACACTTGATCGCAAACATAGAATAGTGCAAAGGTTTGCTAAGTCAAAGAGAAGCCGTGGTGAAAGCACTAAACTGGTGCACTTTGCTGAGCCCGACAAAACAAAGCCCCCCCCCTTCACCCCCTCCCCTCTTGTGCACACCCCTCGCCATAACGTACATGTAACATATACTTGCATACTAACACATCTCTGAATGTATGCTAGTATGGCCAAGTCATGAAGTGATGTTGCTTTGTTACTGTGCATTTATCACTTGTGATGCCAGGATGAAAAACACACTTCCACCTGGATTTCTAATGTGATCTGAGCCCAGGTATCTTACCTGAGGAAGGAGGATAGATCACAGAATGAATTCCAGGCGTGAATGAAAGGCCAACGATTGGATACAGAATGAGTTTTAAAATGCCAAGTGTTAATAGAACCCAAGAGCTGAATGACCTGTGTTTGTGTCATGTCTGATGCCACAGGTCAACGAGATGTTGAAATTTGGAAAAATTGAGAAGCTTTAAAAAAAAAAAAAGGTTGTTTAAATATTTTAGTAGCGATAGTATCACAAGGGAAAACAAAAGTCATTTGCTACCTCATCGCTTCATGCAGTCTGTCAGCCAACTGTACCCTAAGAGTCTGTGACAGTATTAATAATAATAATTCAAATGCTTCCTTCCAGTTTAGGAGTAATGGTACACACACTTTAGGAAATCCCCCATGCCCCTTTGTAGGACGCTTACACAAGTCCTGATGTGGACATGAAATTAGCTGCCAAATATCAGTGGTCATTTGTGCAATGTTGACCCGTGTGTACCCGCAACTTCTCAGACACTCTGACAGCTTGAGTGTGAATCTTGGTTTGTTTAGGAGAGGTGCCATGATTTCAAAACAGAGACGCTCAAAGAATAATATACATTATGTGTTTAATACTTTTTCTTTTGATTCTGCAAATGAGTTTTATAAGAGATTTATTTTATTGTTGTTAGTTTTTTGTTGTTTTTTGTTGGTTTTTTAAGGCAGGCTTTAGGAGCCACTTCAGGTATGGAATGGATATTTATCTGAAATGAACATGTAAAGGGGTCAGGCTTATCTTCACAGCACTGTCGCACCTTTCACCTGCTGCAATCCTCAGCTGCTAAGATTCAATCTCATCTGTAATGCTATGGTTCATTCTCTCCCTAATAAGAGGCCAAAAATGTTGGGACACTGGGGTTACTTTTTCATAGTTAGAACATGTTTTTAACTGTCATTTTTAATGTAAAAGAAGAGCAGATTCAGCATTGCACCTTTATATTGCTGTCAGACACATGAGAGATGCTTAAAAAAAGGCATCGAAACTGATGCAGCAGAGCCAGAAGTATCTTACTTTTTGATTTTACACATTTGTCTTTCATTTCAAAACCTACATTACCCACAATGAAACCCAAAAACCTTGACAAGTGACATCAATTTAAGCAATTTATCAGATTTCACAGAGCTCCCTCTTGAACCACAAAAAAACGATAAAACAAACACAACTGTGCACACACATGCAGCAGTACTTCACAACACCTGAAACAGATTCTGATTGTGAAATTGGTTGAGTTCCCTTTAGCACCAGACTGAAAATTAGAGATTTAATGCCCTCTCTACCTGAATGTCTGAAGCTTGTTTTGTGTGCTTAGTAGCACCTTTAACCAAATCCATTACTGATGCCACGCTGTCCTGAAACACCACCTGCACATTAACACCTCTGAAAGCAAAGAGAAGATTTTCAAGGGATTCTTGAGTTATCTTTAAGGTCCACTCATAACTCACGTCTGTGTTACCATAACTGAAGCTTTCACATGCACCTTGTGGTGAATTTGATTTTTTAAGATGGCACTCTGTAAACTACCTGTGGAAACTTAAGCAACTTCTCATTTCACGGTTCTCAAAGCTGGATGACCAAACAGGCAAAGTGGACGGATCCCATGGGATCCCAGACACTTATGGACCCTACAGCTGGTTTCATTAATTACATTTTGTTTGGTAATATGGACCATTAAAGCCTTTATTCATACTAAACTTTAAGCCCCTGTATAAGCACGGGGGCTTGTTTTAGTATCTAGTTTTAGTGTTTCCTGTACTCCTACCAGATGTTTTACCCAGGGTAATGCACTATGCATTATCTTAAATAAATGTATTTTGGATTTACTTACTTTCTCCAAGGGGCCACTTACTGGATTAATCTGGCCCAACAGGTCCCCTAAATGGTGGTTTCATTTAACCATCAGTCACTGGAAGGTTTCTAAAAGAATCATGTGATTTGGCACCACTCACAGAGTGAATTTACACAATGTTCAACTGGTAAGCTTCTAGTTCATCCAGTCTCCAGTATTAAATTGATAATTCGATAAATATTCATTCATAATTTAAATTTTGGTTGGCAGACCCGTGCAAACCAAAGCTTCTGTTTCCATACAAAGGTCCTCTGATATCAGATGGTTTAAGTCTTCTGTTCTGTGGAGAGCAACAGTACTGTGTGTTTGAAATGTTTTTAAGATCTGTTCAAACTCTCCACATCACAGGACACAAGGGTTATAGTTTGTTTTTTTGTGCTTTGTCTAGACTTTGGTTTCAAGAAAAATTCTGAATTTTGTTCCTCATGCTTTTATGTTTTTTTTGAAAGTTTTGGCTACTTGATGTGACTGTTGAGGTTAATTTGAAATGGACAAACCCATGTTTTGCTGTGTGGAGTCCAGCAGCAGAGCTCTGTGTCTGGTGTGTAGCAGCGTGTGTGAAGCTCCTCCTGCATGGAGCTCAATCTAATCACTGTGAACAGACGGTCAGAGGCACCTGACAATTCCCCCCTCTTCGTCTTCAAGATCACAGGAGATGAATCTCTGTGCTCAACCCTTTTTAGCTGCTGTATTTATGAGGAAAAAGCTTCATAATGGATTTATTTGGAGAGATTTTTGTCACTTAATGAAAGTTTATTTTCTTTTTTCAGAGTACATTTGTTGAACAAATGGAAATGTACAGATGATTGCTATTTATGTTTGCTTGCTCAGCTCTTTATTGTCCTCCACCCCCATGCCTTTGCAGCGAGCTGTAGACGATGTCCGGTATATGTCAGTGTTGGAAACATCATCACAAGGCTCAAAGGGAAAATTTCCTATAGATTTGTCTCTTGAAAACTTGTATGTCAAGTTTGCTTTATTTAAAGGTGCAATAGCTGTCACCTTTTTTCTTTTTTTGGCTATGAATGTTCCCTCAAACACTTGTGTGTGATGCTAAGCTTACCACACCTGTAGCCTAAACTGTGTTAGCAAAAATACTATTTAAAGTTGGGGTTAATTTCAGCACAATTTCCATAATCCAGGAACAAAGATATTCTGCCCAACAGAACTGAGTTTTGACGTTAAAATTGGGCAAAAACAAGGATCCTATGAACCACAGGGGTAAAATTGTAAGCTCCTCCTTTTCACAAGAAGCCCCGCCAATCTGCCCCCCTCCCAGAGGAAGAGTTCAGAGAGTCGGCAGGCAGTGCAATCTACTACTGAGCTGTCTGTTAGTGACTGTAGCCTCTTTTTATTTAAGTTCATTTCTGTAGGATCTGAACCAGAGTTGTTAATTTAAAGAAGTTTTTTTTTTTTTTGTAATGTGTTTGTTGAAAAAAGTGACATTGCACTGACATAAAAATGTGTACATAAAAATGTTTTGTAAATAAGCCAATGAAAACTATGTATTTGAATATGAACTGTACAAAATACTGTACTTGTAGTTGTATATGGAGTGATATCGTTGATCTGTAACAAAATACCCAAGCAACAAATTAAATTCTACAGAGGAAATGACAACACCAGGCTGAAAAGTATTTTCATTTGAATCCTGACTCATGCAGATTGATTTCAGTCACGCCAGTGATGTTATCTTTAATGTGTCAATTTAAAGAACATTAATTCTCCCAGCAGAATCCTAACATTTGTTTGACTGAGACTGTTTTATTACCAATGCCTGTAAATCTAATGACACTGTCAGTTGTACTATGTTTTTGGTGCTAATAAGCAAGTCTTAGCGTAACAACACACTAAACTAAGACAGTGAACACAGTAAACATTACAGGTATGTGAATGACCAAGGCTGTAGACTTAAAATCATTTTAAGTATTTATAGCTTACTCCTCATCCTCCTTCCTTCCTCACTCTGAAGAAACTTGGCCCGCTGTCTGCATATAGTCTGCAGATGAAAGAGTTAACCGCATGCAGGGTCTCTGCAGAAACTTCCCCGAAATAAACACTGCAGCTGAACCAGATATTTCTATTCTGTGCAAACTGTGAAGGGGCTTTTCCTGACCGCCACCTAATCCTTACTGACTTGTGAACACAGTTTAGGTCCTCAGGCAACAAGCGTCAGGCCTCAGGGATCGAATGGTTTAACTGTTAGTTAGAGATACTGTGAAATATCTGTTTCAGGATTGTCTTAATCCAGCTGTAATCTCTGGCTTTTATTGAAATCATTTATTTGTGTATTTCAGTTTAATAATTATTTCTGTTTTTAAAACACTTTTTGCAACAGCTGCTGCACAGGCAAATTTTGTACTTTTTACTCTGTGATATTCATGTGTGAGAGGTACAGCTAGTTACTTACAGATCAGGATTTAAAAAAAACCTATGATAAGGATATAATTTAAAGTGTGGTTATACAGAACATTAAACTAACCAGCAGTGTATAAAGCAGATCCCAACAGCATTGGGTACAGCATTGGATGCTACCTACACAATATGGCAGCAGCAACAATGAAATAGTCATAAGACCTGAACTTCACACTAACACTGCCACATCTGCAAGGAGCACTTTTTTCTACTTTGATAGTTTTTATGTTTTTCTAAAATACTTCTTCTTTACTTGCTCCAGTATGGCAAATCAAAATAAGGAATAAGATATTTCTTAAAAGTTTTTGTTTAAAATAATTTAAGAGAAACAAATGTAAATCTGACTTATGTGGTTTGGACCCAGCAGCAACACTTTACTGTGAACTGTGGTCATGTGCCATATTTAACATTTTGATTTCATCTAAGACCGTCAAATCCCAGAATGATCTAATCAGTGATAAGTACGTGTAAGTGTCCATTTCAGCTGAGTTTTAATATCTAAGGGAGTTGACATGATCGTAGTTTAGTGTTCACCTTATTCATGTGTTGATGACATTCATGCGGAACATCAGGCAGAGTGTGATGCAGAGTGTGATGCAGCTCAAACCACCTGCTGCTTCTGTTCATTTCCTCTGCTTGTATTGTGGTTGACACGCGACTGAGCTGGAGGTTTACACAACAGTTCTTAGGGGATTAGAGCACTTTATTTAGCTCATAAAAGAATACACAGAGAGCAACATGCTGCAAGCAAACAGCTTCAGGTTTCTGATCACCATCAGTCAGTGAGATATGGACTTCATTAAACTAGTAATCATCAGAGGACATAGGTAAGACTTTAACTTTTATTACTCTTGTAGTGATGAATTACTGTATATGTATTTGCATAGAAGTCTCGTCTATTATCCCGTTATTTTGGGCTTCAAGTTTGACAGGTCAAAACATCTGTTCATTTGTTCATACACCAATCCTCTAAAACATTTTGAAATTTTCTCTTCTTTTAATTAACAATCAAAATAAGTCTCCCTTGTTTGATTCATTATTGAATATCATTAATATTATCCTGATCAGACTTTTTTCTTGATCACTGTCATTCCATGCTTTTAACGCTACAATATCTCCCTCCAGACTAAAGTGATTTTCTTGAACAAAAATTGTGTTTGTTGAGCAGATGACACAATGAATTATAACTCCACCATCACAAAAGTGTGTTCAGGTGAGCTCTCAGGTTTTACATCCAGTTGTGTTTATTGTTGTGAGTGAATGCTGGAGCTGACAGTTTAGGTCTTGTTGGCTCTTTCAGGTCAGACCTTGAACTTGCTTGCCTGCATCCTCATAGGGACCCTCTCCTTCACCGCCCTGATGTTCACACTGCTGGGCGTCATGTGTCTCCGAAAGTAAGAGAGGCTGAAATGATTCACAAAAGATTTAACTTCAAGATCCGCTTTCATTCTCATTTGATTTGTTAAAGTTACACTGTGTAAGAATTGCAAATAAAATGTATGGTTTATCATGGAAAGTACGACATATTAAAGACCAAATCTACAAGAAAGGTTGCCTTTAAATTACTACCTCTGCGTATCTTATGACTTGTTTCAGTAACAACACGCTTTAGTTTTCACAATAATAGATTTATTCAAGGCAGATCAACTTAACCTTCAGGTCACAGAACAGGAGAAACCAAAGCTTAAATTACATCCTCTTTTATTTAAGTGTCCAAATAAACCACAAAAAGTGTAAATACCTGCAACTGAAAGCAGCCTCAGAATATCCTCTGTAAAAAAAAAGCAGACACCATGAACTTCCACAGGAAGCATCACTGTGCTGAGAGTACATGCTCACAGAGCAGCTAGCAACACTGTCTACTCTTTGTTTTGCTCATTTTGTTTTTGTTTATTATTTTTATTTAATTAAAGGATTGTTTGTTTAATTTCTTATGATTTACATTGTTAATCCTTTATTCCTTTATTTATAATCTATTCTGTCATTACAGAAACATCACCACCTTGAAACATCACTTTTATTTTCATCAAAGATATGCGTTTTTCGGTCTTCAAAGTTGCTTAAAGCTTTTGTTCTAATATTTCTCTCCTAAGCTTTGTGAGGTGTAATGTGTTTTACAATTTATACTACTTTTTTCATGCAGATATCGCTCTTTGCTCCACATCATTCGAGAGCTGCAGGGTGCTGGTCCTCAACTGGACACTCCCTGTGTGCCTATGATGCCACTCCCAGCAGTGAAGGAGGAGGAGGTGGAGGAGGTGGAGGAGCCTCCTCCTCAAGCTCCCCTCTGGCAGAGCAGCACTGTCAGGCCCCCCTCTAAGAGGCTGTGGAAAGGCCTGCAGCAGGTGACTCTTATCACATGATGCAGACAGAAATATCTGATGCTGTCAGATTTTTGACCTATTTTAGGTTGTGCTTGATTTCCGTCAGCTCTGTCAACCGATACACGCCTGAATAAAGCTCACACACAAGATCAGCTAAACGAAATGTTGACTGCATGTGTGACATTTAGCCTATCTGTATTTAACCAATGTTGACTGACAGTGTGAGAGGGGGGACATCCCTCTTTTGTGCCAAATAATTGTCACATCATCCAAAGATAGAGCCAAAATCTGAAAGCATGTAGTAGTGTGGAAATAACTGAGTTAGTGACTTTGATGCAGACAGCAATGGTTTCAATATTCCCTTAGTCTCTTGATGCAACACATAGCTGTCATGTTCTACTTTGATGCTACAAAGACATCTCTTGTGTCATTTGTTCAAGGGCCCGCGTTTTACCAAGTTAGACCTGAACCTGCTGCAGCTGATCAAAGCAGGGAAGGAGGGTGTCTTTTATCAGGCCAGGATGACCAGAGGGACATGCAAAGGCCACAGCATGTTCACCTGCAAGATCAGCAAGGAAGGTACGTACCTATGTGGAGGTTTAGATCTGCAGGCAATTCTTTGAGGCTATAAAATCAGCCTGTTGTTCATATAGATACCCAGGTTTGGATGTAGAAAACTTTAACTCATTCATTTGTTTCATTGACAAGTTATGTGGTTGTCTGTGGACTGAGGACCAAGTAAATAAGAGAGATAATGTGCTCCAAACTTTCTAAGAGCACAATTTCACTGCAAAAGGAGATACAACATTGGATTGGTTCAAATACACACGTATTATTTGTCCATACCCTTTTGCTTACCTGTAACTCCAAATTAGTCAGGTCCCATATACAGTATCTCTGTTCATATTTTCCCAGTTTCCTCTGTTCTCGTGAAGTTTGCATTAATTTGCATATTTGACATAATTAGTAAAAAAAAAAAAAATTTATTTCAAATTTTCAGACCCTTTTGGTACTCTTACTCTTTCTGCAGCTTTAACTTACCAAATATACCAAATATTGCATAACTCTTAAATAGGTGCCAATACTCTAATTGTGTTAGCAATCAGCAACAGTATAGCTGATAATTACACACATTTTGCACAGCAAATAGTTAAAGAGCTCATGATTAAGTTCAGTCTTAGAGAGGCTTCTTTCTAAAGAAGTTGAAAATATCTTATGTGAGAAATGTTTCTTGTAGCAAAGAAAGTGGATATTGTCTTGTCAATATAACTTGATGGAAAAGGCAGCTGTTTGTTGAAAATGTGATTTTTAAGCCAATGTTGTGTAGCCCAACCCTAATCTAAAACACAACAAGCCACAGATAAGTATTTTAACATTAATTTCAGTTACATGCAAAATGCTTTTAAAATTGATCTTTAGCTGTGCACAAAGCACGATGAATTAGAGTCCAGTGACAGAAAATGTCAGTGTTAAATATGTGATGCTGTGGTCAGATCGTGTGATGGGAAACTATGAAGCTAACGAACACACAGACCAACCCACGCTCAGCCACAGCTGCGGCTTTCTCTCACACTCATGTACAGTTCTCAGGAGGACTTCAGCTGTGTTCCCACACTACTGAATGGCACATCATCTTAACATTAAACTTTAAAGGGTCAGTTCAACCAAATTACTAATTATTTCATTTTGTCACTCAAACTTAGAGATAATTTATGCTCTGATTGAATTTATGAAATGAAGATTTTCATCTCTGACACTCGTTGCCAATCAAGTATAAAAGAGGTGAGGTACATATCTTCTGTGGCACCCACAGCATTAAAAATGGGTCAACAGCAACACAGTTTCTAGAAACAATGTCCCTGTACTGCTAATCATGCTGTACATGGTTTTCATGAGCTCCATTTCAATGGCAGGCAGAAGGTTTAGTTTCCAAGATAACTCTCTGAAAAAAATCTTAGAGACAGACATTTAAAACCAAAACCACCTGCATGCCAACATAATGCTTGATATAAATCATTACCCCTTTATTTTATAGTGTTAATAGACTCAATCCAAACAAAGCTACATTGTCTATCCACAAACACACATGGACATTTTCAGCATATCTCTTAGCTAAACAGACCAAGGTTAAGACAATTAAAAAAAGAATCATAACTTATAAATTGTAATAGTTGGTCTCAGCTTGTTGTTTTTGACATTTTGAGTTCATATTGTTATTAAATGGTACTTATTAACATCATATCAAAACTGTTGAGCTTGAGCCAGCTTCCAATTTTAACATTTTAAATGAGATGAACTGAAGTTCTTTAACTTTTCACTCTTTGTGAAAAAAATTGAGTTAGGTGACAGAGCTGCGGTTTCATTTTTTCTCTCTCTTTTCTCTCCTTTGTCCCTGAGGCGTCCGTCCCAAACATGTGAATACAGAGGTTTCCATCATGAGGAAACTGATGCACCACAAGAATATCCTCCAGTTGCTGGACTGGAACATCACTGAGGGTGAGAGACATTTGTTCGCAGGCTGCCGTTCCTCCTGCAAGACTGACACTGTCTTTAACTACTGTGTTTTCATTGGTGCAGAGCCTTACATTCTGATTATGGAGTATGTGAGCTATGGCACCCTGAGGACCTTCCTGCAGACCAACAGAGACCACCTGAGTGCAGACCCTGAGCTGCAGAGTCTCCTCACCATCGCCTCCTACCACATTGCTCTGGCTATGCAGCACCTGCGCTCCAAAATGGTACCAAACAAAACAGCCTTTAATGAAGCACCCAGCTGAAGGTTGATGACTGATTTAATATGTTACCATTTGTCCACAAAAAAAGAAATATTCACTAACAACTCAAAGGCTTGTTATTACACACACACACACACAAACACACACATACACACACACACACACACACATGAGATCCATGCTGAGCAGTATTTTTTCCTGCAGATTGTGCACTGTGACTTGGCTCTGAGGAACATCATGGTCAATAAATTTCCATGGGAGGTGAAAGTTGCGGAGTTCGGCCTGGCCAGAGACTTAACACGTATGACGAGTCGTCGCAGCAGCCGCTGGAGAAACCCACGGGTTAGACAGTTTTACATCTAGCCCTAAACACACACACACACACACACACACACA